>JAADVZ010000638.1:0-18520 GCA_023335925.1 Pythium phragmitis | reverse complement strand
CGCGACTATCGCCCTCCTAAGAACCCGAGGCTCCTAGCGCTCTACGCGCATGCGCGGCGCCTCGCGGACCTGATAGGTGTGCGGCACTGGACTCACCAAGTGCGTGCCCACTACAAGATGGCGGATTCGCTCGCCAACCCAGCTATGGACTGCCGCACCAGCTCCCAGGTGTTGCACCCATCGGCACGCCCAGGGCATTGTGAGCTCAACTCTCACTTGGGCACTGACCTCCGCCCGTGGCTGACCGAGACTCTCGGTCGCCGCGGTCCTTTCCCTGTTGTGTTGTAGGGCCTTACGGCCGTCTCGCACGGCACGCTTCACGTACACATTTACTCTGCATCTCATGGTGCTCGATCGTGTCGACGTGCTGGCTGCCCGTGTACGCGATCTCGAGGACGAAAACGAGTCGCTCAAGGATGTGATCGAGCGTTCCACACAAAGAAACGAAGTGCTCATCACGCTTGAGACTGTGACCGAGGCCGATCCGGACACAGCGCGTCTGTACGAGTCGGGTGACTTCTCGCTTGACAAGGCAGGACAATCGATTGAGCTGGTGCGAGGCGGACGCTACTTGGTCAGTCTCCACTTTGCTGAGGGCACTGGGGACACGTACGAGATCCAGATCAACGGGGACAAAATGCGGACGCTGTCGAGTTCCTGTCTCAAGATGCAGCACCAGACTTTGACTTTCGTGGTGTGTGTGCCATCGAAGGCACAGTTCCGAGTTGTGGCCAGGGGCGCGAACAAAAGCCCCGCCGGAAGCCTCCTCACGATCACCCCCGTGTGATCGCACCGTAATTGACCAGTTGATGCTTCAAAATAACGGATCGTCAGTCCCTTCTTATGTTGACGTGAGGATGTGCTGGGCTGCGTGGTATCTATCTCATCGCTGCTTTGGTACGACCCCGGGGTTATTACTGATGTATTAGTATCTAATGCACCACATACTCGCGGACTGTGAATAGAGTCCTCAGCCGAATGTGATGTTGAAGTTGCGTGCGCGGTAAAGGTCTGATTACTGTGGTCTCTGAGCTAAGTGTTGTGGAGACATCTCTCTGAACTATCCAATTCTGTGACGTATTGATGTAATTGATGGGCCATCAACTCCAAACTTCATGCGCTTGTTCTCTTTTAGATTCCACGGAATCTCAAAGAGAACAAGCGCACGAAGGCAGAGGTCACGAGTCTATTGCTGGGAGGTCTTTATGAGGGGGACATCTATTCAGCAGAGCCCCGCTGTTTTGTGTCTCTCCGTGATCTAATCGCGTTCGTTCTTTCTTGTGTGGCCCAATAAACGAGTTCGATGTTACCCCAACATTGCAACGCTTTTCCAGTCTATAAGTTAGGATCGTTGAGCGACCGACGGAGTGCTAATGAAGAGTTGAGATACCAGCGTGAATCGGATTATACTGTAGTATTCCTAGACTACAATAAAGCTGACTCTTTGCATTTCTCTACAGGGAAAAGAAGGAACGCAGAAAACGATATCTCCTACTCCCCGATGTGATTGATAGGCTGACAACTCGAGGAGAACTCACCGAAGAGAAGCCACCACCCCAACCTGCGGGCTTGCTCCATTGCTCGCTCGATTCATTCCGGAATACACCCCGTACAGAGCAAGTAAGCATGCCGTTTCAGCAAGAGGGGATCACGAGTTTCGTCATTGATCAGATCGCGAGGCCGTTCCGTTTTCGAGTCTCGGTGGCCGGCTCCGCATTGCAGATCTGGCTGGAAGACACCGAGACGAAAGAGGAGTGGTATGTACCAGCGTGCACTCAAGTCACATGGGGGGCTTTGCTCACGTTTCTACTTGTAGGCAGACAACGGAGCTGTATGATTACGACTACACAGACAACGTCGAGATTCCGAATGCGACCACGCAAGACTATGCCGAGGTACGGGACAACTCGCAACCCATGAATAGTCTGTGGAGCTAGTGCTAATGTGTGTCTTTGTGTATGCGGATTGGACCAGCACTTTGCCGACTGCCTTGGCGCCAACCTCGAAGGAGCGAACCCGATGTTCGAGCGAACGTTGCTAGAAGCGGGAAGCAGCGGACGCACGCTTCGTCTCACGCTGGTTGCGAAGTTCTCGGCCCGCTCGACGTCATTTGACTTCGAATTCGAACTGACACCTGTGGTGCGCGACCGCGTGGACGTGCTCGCGGCCCGTGTGCAGAATCTCGAGGAAGAGAACAAGTGCATGAAGGAAGAGATCGCGAGCCTCAAGCAAGCGATTGCAAAGAGTGGGGAGTTTGTCATGCTCATGGCGCCAGCTGCGGCGAAGCCTTCGACGGAGCTTTCCTAAGTACTGCAGTGACACCTTGACATCGCCACGGAGCGATTAGCTGCCAGGTCTCTATGATGTCGAACCGAGTCATACCTCTTTTCTTTCTAACAGATTGCGGAGTCTTTTTCCTTTCTCTCCACGCTGGGTCTCAACTGCTGGGATATCATGAAAACTGCACAATTATCGTTTTATCCGCGTCGTGACAAGTGGTAAGATTTGGTCTTGGCGCCAAGCGTGTGAGGCGAGATGTCTATACGAAGAAAAGGAAGAGAAAGTGGGATGAGAAGAAATCTTGGTACTGTCTCAGCCCTCAATCTCTGAAAAGTACGATGCCACCGAGGGGGATCTCGCACAAACCATTCTACCAGGAGCTGCAAGACAAGAATGACGTTCAAAGAAGAGGAAGTCACGAGCTTTGTAGTTGACGAGAAAGAGAAGCCACCGTGCCAAGTCTGCATCTCCGCCGACGGCGTTTGAGCGCACGTTTGGCATCGCGAACGAGAGCAGTGAGCATGTTCTCTCGCTCGTGCTGCTCACGAGTGTTGGGTCTGCTGTTAAGGCGCGTTTCGAGTACGTGTTCACACTTCCCGGTTGCGCCGGACGCTTTCAATGAAGTGGTGGCACGTGTGCGTGGCCTCGAGGAGGAAAACTCGAGTCTGAAGGAAGACATCGCGGCTATGAGGGAGGAAATCAAGGACCTGAAGCAACAGAACCAACAACGCAACGCATTCATCACGGTCGAGGCAAGTGGTGCTGTGAACCCCAACGCAGCACTTCAGTGGAACCCGAGACTTCCAGTTCCACGATGCAGGACAAGCTATCGAGCTCGTGCGAGGAGGGCGCTATGTGATGAGTCTCGACATTGTGACCGATTGGTATCCTCTCAGCGACGTGACTGCCACATACGAAGTCCACATCAATGGGAAACTTGAACGGACGCTGTGGGACTCCTCCTGCGCTAAGCACTACAGTCAAACTTTGTGTTTTGTGGTGCACATCCCGGCGAAGGCGCTGCTTCGCGTTGCGAACACCTCCGCGCACAAGGGCGTGGCCGCTGCCGTCCTCGCATGTAGTGCAGCAGGAACAAAACGACTGGCTGAAGATCGACACGGGGATGCGCGGAGATCGTGGTGTCGAAAGGACATGAGCGCTGCAGGCACATTCTCCTCGGAAACGGACGCTTCAGCAGGGTTTTTCACGTCGTTCTTTCATGGAGTGATGATAAACGTCAGAGACTCATGTCCGTTTGTTTGATGGGCACAAATGCCCTTCTGATTGATAGGTGGCTGGTTCCCTCACAAACGCTCGCTTCCTCGTTCGGCATATCCCGTTATTCGTCGGACCTGGGAGAACAGCCCGCTTGCAACCATGATGGTGAAGCTTGTTTGTATCGCGGTTGGAGTCGGAAACGTGTCTTCCGTTGATATCGACGCCGACGACCTCGTGTCGGATCTGAAAGAGAAGATTAAGGAAGCGAATCCCAGCTTGGTGTACGTTGATGCGTCGCTGCTGCGTCTGTATCTCGCGAGGGACTGCAACGGCGAATGGCTCGCCAGCGACGATGACGAGTTCAAGTCACTGGAGCGACGTGAAGTCCCAACTGCCATCAAGCATCTCATGGAAGACGACTTGGAACTGGAGCCGACGGGGAAGTTCAGCGATGGCACGTATTTGGGAAAGTAGTTCACACGTGGCGACCCCCAAATCAATGTGTTCGTGGAGACGCCCAAGAACCCGCCGGCCATTCACTACTCTGTAAATTCCCCACGGCGATCAACATTGTGGTCGGTGCTAGAGACGCTCTCTGGCCTTGTCTTGAACCAGCAGACGAAAGATAAGATGGCATAAGTTAACGAGGGCTCTTTGAAGGATACATGCTTTCTAGATTTGTCAATCTCCGTTTCTGGGCAGGATAAATAGATGTCAAAGTGCTTGTGAAGCTCTATAAGGCTGTCAGGATCGCGGCCTCTAGCACGAGCGTGACGGGGTCATCAATTCCATCGTCCATCGTCCTCCGGTCGTTATTGTCTTGATCTTCTTCTTCCGGCTGCTGGTCCACGGTGGTCTTTGGTCGTGAGATCCAGATACAGTAACACGTACGGTCGTACCGATCACGTGCTAGCACGTCGGCACCTGCGACCAGCAGACGCGTCCAGATCTCCACACACGGGATCCCTGCACGAGCCGCGATATGGAGAACCGTCTCGTCGTTTCGATTCCGCTTGGAAACGGATGCCCCGTGATCCAGCAGTGCGAACACTGCGGCTGTGTATCCATTCCGCACGGCCCCACAGATCGCAGGGTTCCCGTCTCGGTTGCAAGCTTCCACATTCGCTCCATGTTCCAGCAAGAGCTTGATCACGCGCGACTGGCTGGTAGCATCGCCACTGGCGAAATGGCCTGCCGTAGTCTGGTTCACAAAGGCCGCATCGATCAGTGGCGTATTGTCGAGCACGTCTGGAGCGTTCACGTCGGCGCCGTGATTGAGAAGCAGTCTGACAATAGCTACAAAGCCATTGGACGACGCGAGGTGGAGAGGCGTCGAGCCGCTAGCGTTGAACGCGTTCACATCAGCTCCATTCTCCAGTAGACCTTGGGCGACGCCGTACGAGCCGTATGCTGCGGCCAAGTGCAGTGGCGTGTTCTCGTTCATGTCCCTGGCGTCGATCGCGCTTGACGAAGGCAGTATCACTTTGTAGAAGAACGGAGTGGCCGAGTCAAACATGGCTGCCACGTGGAGTGGTGTGTGTAGAGAGCCGTCAGCGAGCGACGGTGCGTCGACGCCCACGTCGTGGGCAAGCAACACGCGAGCACAATCATCGTGGTCCAACTCGACCGCCACGCACAATGGGGACCGCCCTCGGTACTCTGTGCCTTGCTGGACGTCGCCATCTTCACTCTGGTTCTCGCTGCTCTCGTGACTGCTGCTGATGTCGTGGCTTAACAGCATGTCCAAGATCTCTGGTCGATTCAGCCGAACCGTGAGCTGTACTAGCAGTGTTCTTTCATCGTCAGTAACGCGAGGCCGCCCAAGTTTGGCCGAGCTGAGCTCCCCAAGAAGCGACGCAACGGCGGCGACATCGCCAGACTCAATGGCTTGAACAAGTCGCTCGTGGTCGCTCTGCATCCCACTTCTTCCTGGAGTGGTTCTCACTTGTTCTGGAGCTGGAGGATAATTCGGGAATGCTACGATCTTCGATGCTTTCATTTGCAGCACAATGGAACCTAAGTATAAGACTGGGGGAACGCGTGCGTCAATACCTTTGCTATTATCACTCACGTGGGACTAGGAAAAGAACGTTGCTGGAGACGTACCACGCGCGACGCTTGGGGAAGTGCGAGTAATGGTCGCACGCCAATGTGTCGAGTCCTCTCGTTGACGTGGTAATGGCTCCGTGGTTCTCTTGCGTAGGCAGCCAGAGCAAATGTGAAATGAGGGGCTGGAGAAAGCAAAAGGTACCCAGAGGCAACCAGAAAGCGTACAGGAAAGATCGAAGGTAGCCGAAGGGAGGAGCAGGCAACAGAAGCGTGAACTCACGAGACTATCCAGGATCCCAGTGTGACAACCCAGCCTGTTGCAGTGTATCGAAACAGAAGAAGGGCAGTGATTGGTGGAATATATATATTGAGACTTTTGATTGGCTGTAATAGCGTTAAATAGTCTGAACCCATCTGGCATTCAATTATTTGTCTTCTATCAGAGTTCAACGTGTGATTTGTATGGGACACACGGCAACTTCTCTCGTTGTGCTGTATACAAGAGACATGATGTATTCCCGAATTAAGCCCCTTAACTCGCTGCCTGCGCCGCAGTCTCGGTGCTCTCCGTCTCAGCTGGCGACTTGGTCGTGAGCCCTTCAAAGAGATCCGGCGTGTCTCGCTGAGCATCACTACTGCTTTTAAACTCGATCTCGGGTGCACGAGGGACGAGCCGTGGCGCCACGCCAGTCAATGGTGTTTCTTCGGGGATCGTAAGCTTGGCGCTCCAGCTTTTCGCCGCCGATCGCATGCTCCTGCGGGTCGTTTGGTGCTGTTTCCACGAGGCCATTCGATCATTTCCGGTATCACTCATGGACGGCAACGATGTCGACCGAGCAGGCCTGGTCTCATTTGCGGGTGGCGCTGAAGGCTCTGTTTTCTCGAGGATGTGGGACGCATTGGGGCAGAGCGAGGAGAGATCGTCGAGTTGCATGGGCGCGCGCTGGAGCTCAGCCATCAGTTTCATCTTCATGGCGTCCACGAGCTGGGCGACAACCGAAGTCGGAATCTGCTGCGTCACGGGTAGCGTCCGGTCCCGCGCAATCTCTTCGCAGTAGAGCTGCTCAAATAGCAGAAAGCAGAGAGAAAACAGCTTGTAGAAGCTCGTCTCAGTCTCGAGCACTTGCCAGTAGAGCGTCTCGGCGACTGGGAACTTGCCGGGCTTGCCTGTCTCGTCAACAAGATGGAGCGCCTCGCAGAGCGAGCGTGCCACGGCCATGGCGGCCTTGACAAACGGGTATCCGCCCTTGGCTCGCTTCATCATACGCGACTCCCCAGGGTATTGCTCGGCAAAGAACACGAGACACTGGAGACCCAGTTCACCCATTGACCGTAGGTCCTCGCCCGGAGCATCACTAGTAAAGCCACCTTCCGTGCACCAAAACGGACTGCGCCGCTCGAACACGGGTGCTTTGTGCTTGTTCACGAAATGCGAGTCCCAGTACCGCTTCAGTAAAGCGAGATGCTGTACACAGAGATAATACCGTGAGTTTTAATCCGTCTTGATAGATGAATGGGACGCAGGGTACCTCGGGGGACTGCACGAGCCGTGTAAAGAGTTTCCGCTGGAGCTGCAGCAAAACCATCATCTCGTGGTCGCTGGGCCGTCGCCCGATCTCCGCTTGGCTCAGCTCCTTGCCGCTCTGGTTGCCCATGGTTATTGCAGACCGTTGCTGTTGCTTTTGCTTCTGGAGGCGAACAGCAAGTATGCCATACTGGCAGCACCAGTGACCCTTCACTTGGGAGATCTTTCGATGGTTTGTTGGTGGAAGGTTGTTCGCACACGTCACAGATTATCGAATATGATAGCAAATATGTGCCTCCGCATGTCGCATTTATCGAATATGATAGGAAACAGTCATCTGACGCCATGCGCGTCATTTTGCCTCGTCGCCGTTTCACGATTGGTCGAGTGATTTCAAAACACTTTACGTCTACAATCATCCACAGCACCTTATTCTCTATTTTGGTTGGCTGAAAATAACCTTTAGGTGACCTGATTGGTTTAAAATATATTGTTTCGTACGCACTGATTGTTGGGAGATTTACCGAAGGGAGCTGAGCTCCTCGTGTCAAAGTGAGACGCTCACAATCCAATCCTCTTATCCTCCACGAAGCGACACGACAGCCATGAGCAAGACGACCACCACGAAGCCGTACGACATTGTGGTCTTCGGCGCCACGGGATTCACGGGCGCGCTGATCGCTCGCTACCTCCTCCAGTCGCCCGACCACGGTCTCACGTGGGCGATCGCTGGCCGCAACGCCCAGAAACTCGAGAGCGTCAAGCACGCGCTCAAGGAAAAGCTCCCGCACGTTGCCGCCGAGACCATTGATGCCGTACCCGTGCTGGTCGCCGACAGCAGCGACGAAGCGCAGCTCACGCAGCTGGTGCACCAGACCAAGGTCGTGCTCACGGTCGTGGGGCCCTACAAGCTCTACGGTGAGCTGCTCGTCAAAGTGTGTGCCGAGAACGGCGTCCACTACTGCGATCTGACTGGCGAGATCATTTGGATCGACGCCATGATCGCCAAGTACGAAGCGGCTGCGGTCAAGAGCGGTGCGATCCTGGTCCACTGCTGCGGCTTCGAGTCGGTGCCGTCAGACCTCACGACGTTTCTGCTGGCCGACGCTGTCAAGAAGACCACGAACGCGCCGCCCTCGGAGATCACGCTTGCCTTCACGGGCTTGAAGGGCGAAGCCAGCGGCGGCACGCTCGCGAGTGTGTTTACGATTCTCGAGACCTCGACGACCGCCGAGCTGGTCAAGTCGCGGAACCCGTTTGTGCTCACGGACGACAAGACCCGTGCCCAGAAGGACGCCGACGGTCTTACCAAGAAGAACAGCGGCTCGCTCGCGCTGAAGAAGGAGAAAGACTTGGGCAAGTGGTCGTCCTTCTTTATCGGCGGGTCCGTGAACCAAACTGTCGTGCACCGCAGCAACTTCTTGCAGCAGAACGCCTACGGCGAGAAGTTTGTGTACCGCGAGCGCAGCGCCATGGGCGGCTGGTTCTCGCAGCTCGGCATGACGCTCGGCATTATGATTGGCGGCGTCTTGCTCTACTTTAGCTGGACACGCGCGCTTATTAAGAAGCTCGCGCCCCAGCCCGGCCAGGGGCCGTCGGAAGAAGTCATGGCGAACGGCAATTTTGTCGCCAAGGCTGTCGCGTACGATAGCCATGGCAAGCTCGCGGCGCGTGCCACGGTCGTGGGTGCGGGTGACCCGGGCTACGGCATGACGAGCAAGGTGATTACCGAGGCGGCGATCTGTCTGGCCAAGCGCGAGCTCACGAACGCGAACCTGAAAGGCGGCTTCCACACGACGGCGAGCGCGTTGGGCCACAACATGGTCAAGCGTCTCCAGGACAAGCATATCATTACCTTTGATATCCAGCCCGTGGGCAAGGACCTGCAGTAGGGCTCTTTGCGTATGTCTCTCTCTGTCTCTCCGGTGGATCCAACTCACACTACATTCGCTGTAGTAATACCTGAAATAAACCTTAAAAAGAAATGCCGCTCACGTCACAGATTATTGTACCTTATAGAAAATGTTATTGGACTCCACAGGATTCAGTGCAATGGATGCCGCCACACTCCAACTGTGCAAAGCACCTCGTCCTCCGCAGCATATTCTACAGCTCTGAAGGTATGCGTCTGAGCACCTAACACAGATTCTGAATCAATGAATGTTCAGTAAATATTCCTGGCCACTGAGACGAAAAAGCCAGAAAAAAGGTGATGGGTACAGTCTCATGAGACGTGCGACTGGGTTCACTGCGCACCCACCGTGGGTATGTGTTCATCCTGGTCCAGGATTCTTGGTACTAGAATGGATCACCCAATGGGCCCACTTTGCGATTCTCCTTTGCGAGACCTCCACTCAGTTTCAAGCAATCCCGATCAGCTACGCGATGTTTCTAAGGCGTCACGCCAAAGACGAGTCCATCGTTCCCACCATGGGATCGGTATACTCTCCGAGAACCCAGGCGGCCGTCACCTCCGACATTGTGATCCCACCTCCGCCCGAAGCGCAGGCCGAGTTTGCGCTTGGCAACATAATGCAGAGCGACTCAAAACTCAAGAAACACCAGACCACCAAGCACTGGAAACGGGCGGCGGCGCTGGGTCATATCGATGCGACCCATGCGCTGGGCGTAGCTGCAATCGAGAACGGTCAACACGCGCTGGCTTTTGAGTACCTGAGAAAGGCGGCTGACGCCGGCCATACCGATAGCTACTACCGTGTGGGAAGGATGTATCTCTATGGCCAGGGCATAGAGAAAGATCCGCAAGCTGGCGTCGCATACTTGATGCGAGCAGCTTCGAAACAGTACGTCAAAGCGAACCGTGAGCTTGGTTACTTCTACGCCACTGGGGCAGGAGACGCCAAGGACAATGCCAAGGCCCTGACCAATTACAACGCCGCGATTGCGAATGGCGACCAGGGTGTACACTATGCGTTGGGGAATATCTACCACGAAGTGCACCAACATGACTTGGCTGTCCAGCAGTACCAGCTCGCCATCACGCAGCATGATAGAAGAGCTATGCATCGGCTCGGCATGTGCCACGCCACGGGTTGTGGTGTTGCTCCCGACCCGAAGCGAGCTGCGGAATTACTGATAGCTGCTGGGGACCAGTATTTCATGCCCAACAACTATGCCATCGCCCAGCGGTTCGAAAATGGCGATGGCGTGACGCCGGACCGCGCTGCGGCCGTGAGGTTTTACCAGTTTGCATGGGAGGCTGCCGTTGAAGAGGGTATTGATCTTGAAGCTATCTATACTGCAGAGGCCGCGCTCGTGCGGCTACACGCGCCATTCGATCCAAAACGCGGGCGCATCTCGAACTGCGTCTATCGGTGTATCCACCGCTTGACTTGCATGTGAGTTGAAAAAGATGACACCTAGTTAAGCTCAACAATAAACAGCATTAAAATGAGGAGAATGATATGCAGTTCCATTTCGAACCTTCCCGACCACGCGAGATCCGTATTTGTCTCTGTCCTTACGAGATCAGGCGTGTGAGTAGTCCAGTGTCCTTTTAAATTGCGGCGATAGTTAGGATGCTCCCAGCGGGGGAGGGTGCCGTACTTTGTTCACAACTCGCAGCGTTGTCTTCGGCGCAACCCACGCCGTATAACTCAGCATTTGGTGATGGTTCTGGGGAATCGATGCCCACAGCCCTCGGTCTCTCTTTCCGTTGAACTCGATCTCGTGCATGGTCGCACCGCTTGCGGAAAGATGAAGGCTGATCAGATAGCGCCCGCCTCGGACGAGCTCGATCGTTCGCCCTTCGTCTTGAAGCTGAAAGTCACGTGCTTGGCACGCATCGCAGATCTCCCACTGAAAAGCTGCTTCTGGCTCCGCAGCCAGAGTTTTGAGGGTTACGAGAGCTTCATTGCTTTGTTCCATACGCTTGATCTTGTCCTCGAGGTCGCGCATACGAGCCGCCAAGATGTCAACAACGTCCAGCGCCACTGGAAACAGCGTGAATACGTACTCATAACGCGCCGTGCGAGACGTAAACGTAGCGAACAGCACGAGTGTGAGCTTGCGCGTGCCATCCTTCTCGGGCTGCGACAGCATTCGGTCGGACGTCGTGTCTGCGGCTGCTGGCTCCGCTCTCAGGCACTCGACAAAGTGCTAATGGATCAACAGCAGTGACGTCAAGAGCGGATGCCGGTAATCGAAGATAATCGATTGAAGTCGTTTACCTCGGCATAGTCGGGCGGCTGCGCATGAGGAATCACGGATTGGCTGTCCACGAAGTCAGGAACTGTCAAGGCCGTGGCGCGCCTACGAAAGGTCGGCATGAGGTAAGTGTCCTTAGCCAATGCCGCCCACATTAAATCGACTACTACAGTTGAGAACCGTACCACTGCTGCTTGGTCTCTGTGTCTTCGAACCACATCGCGAGCTTGTCATCGACCACAGAGACCTGGAAACGGAACGACCGTGCTTTTTTGTCAACGGCGAAACTCGTTACCCCCTCCTGTTTGAACGCCATCTTTGTTCGCTCTTTCTTGTGCAGCTCTTTGCCGAATGCGTTGTGAACTCGTTATGTAGGAGGCGCAGTCGACGGCCCATCATTCTCACTTGAAGGGTTTCTCATTCGATTTCTCTCGTTCTCTTCCACTTCAATCAGCCACAAATATTCTCGGTCCAAAATGAAAGATGCACGAGAAGAAAGAACCGCAACGCGCAATCCTAAGAAGATCTTCTTTGTCACTCAACACCTCGCGACAAAAGCCGATATTCCTATGGAGATGGTAACTGCCAAAGTCTCTCCGTAGTGGTTTATAATCCGCAGTCATCCCTTCCTCTGTGAGCGGCATTCTAGCTCTCTCTCTCTCTCTCTCTCTCCCTCTCTCTAAGTGCAGTCTCATAAGTTGGGTGGTAGTTCGATGGCTTCATAGAAGTTCCAGATCTCTCTTCGTTTGTTCATTTCTCGTACCTCTGCCCTGTCCACCATACCTCCCCTCAATCTTCTCCCTCCCATCGATAAACACTAACGAGTCTCAGGCGCCTCGAGTGGCGCACCCAGCCTCTCCAACGCCTGCTTGGCTTCTGCCAACCCGCCTTGCCACGCCAACTGGTAGTACTTGATAGCCTTGTCCGTGTCCTGCACGACGCCACCGCCCGTCTCAAAGAGCTGCGCGAGACAAAGCTGCGCCTGTGGCATGCCGCCATTCTCCGACGCCAGGAAAAACAGCTCCGCGGCCTTGGCGTTGCTCTTCTCCACGCCACGGCCCAGCATATAGCACGCGCCTAAATCAAACTGGGCTTGAGCATTGCCGTCCTCGGCCGCGCGACGGAAATGGGAGACTGCACGCTTGGCATCCACGTCTACGCCTCGCCCGTGGAGGTACGCAGTCCCCAGCGCACGGTGCGCGTCGGCCATGCCCTGCTTGGCGGCCTGCGTAAAGTACTCGATCGACTTGGCGTCGTTCTTCTCGACGTGGAGACCGTGAAGGTACATATACCCCACATCGTAACTCGCGGCCATGTGGCCCTCGTTAGCCGCGCGCGACCAGTACTCAAACGCCAGCGAGAGGTCTTTCTCGGTCTGCGAACTGCCGTGGAAAAAGAGCTTGCCCATCTCGTGGCAGCTGCCGGCGTGGCCGGCGTCGGCGGCCTTACGGATAAACTCCACTGCAAGCTGTTCATTCGGCGCGATCTCGGCGTGGCCCGTGAGGTACAGATTACCCAGAGCGCTCATTGCCTTGGCGTGGCCCTGCTCGGCCGCGTTGGTCCAGTGGAGCACGGCGTACTGCACGGATGCGTTCGCGCGTTTGCCCAGCAAGTGCTCAACGCCCAATGCGAACTCCGCGTCGGGATCGATGGTCGGGGTCGTAGCAAACGCACGGGACGGTAGACGAGACACACGCGCAGCGTATGCGCGTGTCGGAAACCGCGCGTGGAGCGCTGGGCGTTGGAGACGGCGCAGCGCCGCGAGCATCTTGGTCGTCGCCGCCATGTTGTCTTCTGCCACACGTTCTTCAATCAGACGTTTGATTCGGTATCTAACACTTGTCAAATAACCGTCAATTGTTGCGTATATCTTCCATCTGTGACATGATACAGTATGAGGTGGCATGAGAGATGCTTGAGCTTCTTCGTTCCTCGGAAACATGCCCGATCATTTCTCGCAGGGAAGTCGCTCTGGTAAACTCCCACTCACTCTTCATTCCTCCGTCAGCCGCCTCCTTCACCAGTTCTTGATATCAAGAGTCTGCCCCCCAGAGCCGTGGGAGAAGATAACGTCGCACTCACTCTCTAGGATGTGGGAAAGAAGCAGAACCGTGAGCACTGTCAAGATCTCCTGCATGGTGGTGGGAGACGGTAGCCTCTTCAAAGTCGAAGTTGGGACCAGCGAGCTGGTGTCGGTTTTCAAGGAGAAGATCAAGGAGAGGAAGCCCAACGTGATCCGGTGCGATGCTTCGGAGCTGCGCCTCTTTCTCGCGCTGACCCCTGATAACGACAGCACGTACCTGACCACAGCCGATGAAGACATCAAGGGACTCATGCGGCGCGATGTGCCAGTCGCGATAACAGAGATTATGGTGGAAAACGGCGTGGAACTGGAAGACCATATGGATCTTGAAGAGTACTTTTTCGACGAGGATTTTGCACCGAGCGACCAAGAAGTCCACGTCCTCGTGAAAATGCCCGAAGGTGAGTAGTTTTTTACGTGCTATGCTTCCCAAACTCTCTCTCACTGATGGTCATGTTGTTGTAGGCATTCGCTCACCTGACGACGCGGTTTGGTCGCTGTCGACACTGTGGTCGATGTTACCGTAGCGTGGGCCAGGAGACGAAGGTATCCGCGTGTGTACCAGGGCGTATCGCCCACCTGCACGGTTGCATCTCGTTTTGCTGCTTCGGGCTGGAAGTGAGAATTTTCTTGTGGCAATCGAATTAAAAGCAACTCCGTCTAAGTTAGATCTCTCCTACTATTGTACAGTGTTGATGGGGAGACTGCTAAGAAATACGGATGAAGTTGAGCCCACCCACAGAAGAATCGTTGTTCTGAATGACGACGTCGTTATGGGATTTGGCGGTACGAAAAGCCGCCCCGGTACGATCCGTATGCATTCTTCATACGTGACTCGCAGCGTGATTCAGGAGCCGACTCCGCTATTGCACATGCCGCCCAAGCGCAGGTAGCCACACAGAATGCGATCATCGCACGAACCACTGTGTCGGTAATGCCCGGCTCGGCCTGGTTCAGTAGGAAACAGAGAATGATGGAAATGCTGATCTGTGTGATAAAGGCCCAGCGACACGCGCGACACACTTCCTCCATCCTGTATGAGGCAACGCAATGGCAGGTCACGTTCGTTCAGTTGATCAGTGGTAGGCAGGAATCCAGTACGACAACAAAGCTATAGGGTATATTAATTGCGCACAATAGACTTCAGTGACATCACCAGTACGACAACAAAGACAATACTCACCCGTGTAGTAGTGGAGGATGGCTTGCGGGTCGTCGGGCATCTCCACCAGCACATGGATTTGCATTTCCCTCGGTGCAAAGTGCTCGCCGAAATACTCCTCGTCGTTGAGGTTCAACCATTGGTCCATTTCCGATCCTTCTTTCATGAGCTCCTGGATGGCAGCAGGACTTTGCGTTGCTCGAGTGTGTAAAGCTCGTCGTTGTATGTCGTCAGCCACTTGCCGTCGCGGTCCCTCGCGAGATACAGACGCAGTTGCCCCGCATCGCATCCAATCAGATTGGGATCGCTCTCTTTGATTTTGTCCTGAAGATCCTCCACGGTTTCGTCCAACTCGATCTCCACCGACAAGAAGAAGCTCCCGACTCCCACCACCAAGCAAACGAGCGTGACCATCATGTCGTCTTTGTTTCTTGGCACCAAATTCAGAGGACGAAGACAACGAGTACTGGTAGGTTCGGAGGGAATTGAAAGAGTGAAGGAGGAGTAGCGACCGCACTAGTTTCTAACGTCATGTCTGTTACGAGTGATTTCAATCGCCCATCAATCCATTCCGTCACATTCCGTCACACAAGAAGCACTTGCCCATCAATCAAAACGGCATGTGCGCCTATCAATCAAAAACATTCCCAGCTGTACCGTTTCAATGGTACGATGTGCCATGGAGTGGTACAATAGTGAAATCGCCCAGTAAGAACGGCACAGACAAGCAGGAAGCATGGGTGCGTCCGCGTCCAAGGAAAATGAGCCGGCGGCGCTCGAGTTCATCGAGAGTGCGATCGCTGCGCATCCCGTGACGATCTTCAGCAAGTCGTACTGTCCCTACTGCACCATGGTGCGTCCTCGCGTCTTCCTGACTGTGGCGCAGTATGTGAGACCGTCCCTTCCTTGTTGTTTTCTTCTCAGGCCAAGGACGTCATGAAGCAGGCTGGCGTGGCCTACCACGTCGTCGAGCTCGATATCAAGAACGACGAGCCAAGCGGTGGCGACATCCAAGGCGCGCTGGCCACCAAGACAGGTCGGTGCCTCCTCCTATATATTTGTGGGTGTTTTCTATGGTCACCTAAAACTCCTTCTATGATAGGCCGCACGACTGTACCGAATGTTTTCATCAACAAGGTCTCGGTCGGCGGCGGCACGGACGTCCGCGCACTGTTCCAGTCGGGCAAGCTCACGGAAATGCTCAAGGAGGCCGGCGTGCTGGCGTAGAGATGGCTGCTTCTAAACGCCTTTTTTGCTTCTAAACGGCTCTTTCAAAAAAGAGCATTTCTACGGTAGGGAACACTTGGGTCTTGAAGTGTTTGTATCCGATGGAATTGTAGAATGCGTGGGCGAGGTTCATAGGACTGCCACTGCAGAGCCAGAGGCTCGTGGCGGCGTGGGCTTTGGCCCATTGCTCGAGGTGCGCGACCAGCAGACGCGCGACGCCCTGGCGACGGTAGTCTCTGTGGACAGACAGGCGACGCAGCTCGAAAGAGTCGTCAGCTTTCTTCTCAAGACCGACCAGCCCCACCACGACCTCTTCTTGTTCGCTGGCGTCGTAAGGAGCAGCGATCGCGACCTAAAAGTGGCCGCCCGAGCTAAAGTACACGCCCGGAATGTCGGCGAGATCGTCGTGGATACACGCAGCGATGTGGTCTTCCCACATGCCCTGGCTGCTCGGCATACTCCAGCAGACCCGCTGAGAAGATGTCGAGTACGGCGTCGTGGTCGCCGTCCTTGTACGAGCGAACTCTGATCATCACTGAACGAAGAGTGGTGTTGTGGAGGCCATACAGGTGAGAGACCCTCACTCACACAAGGGCTCACTAGTCCACAGTGGCAAAATGCGCGTAATCCCTCCGCCGCCTCCCTTGTCAGCTATGCCTTGCTGATGGTGCAACCGCGGACGAGCTAATCATGAACGGTTGGCCATGTGCTCTAATTACTGGGCCTCTAATTACTGGGCAGGAGTAGGTACCAATCGTTTCGGCGCCATAGCGTTATCAGCGTATGAGAACTGAGTCTCACGTCGATCTGACAGTGAGCGTCACAAGGGCAAGAGGCGGAATGACACAATCGGCCCTGTGTTATCAGCTGATTGGTCGCCCCTCGTGATTACGAACGTGACGGTGCTGGAGCTCATGTTGATGTTGACCACCAAACAATGGGTGGCAGCGTCACCTCGTGATGATTACGCGACAGCCAGTGCGTGGCAGTGCCCTCCCAAGTACACTGTCATTTCCAGACTCTCCTCCATCTAGTTACTGGATGGCGGAGCCAGCGTCTCGTCCGGACACGCCCTTCATCCGCGTGCGCACGTACGTGCCAAGCGACTATGACGCATTGTGTGAGGTCTTCACGGCCGGCATGCTGCTGTATTCGCCGACGCCAGGCGAAGTCCACCCCGAATTTGCGCGGTACATCGAGGAGAGCATCAACGGCGACCTCGCGCACATCGAGACAACCTACGTGGCGTCGGGCGGCCAGTTCTGGGTCGCAACGTGCGAGCAAGACGACGGCACGGAGGTCGTTGTGGGCATGGTCGGGCTCGAGGGCAAGCCGAACCAGGCGTTTGAGCTGCGCCGCATGTCGGTGCACTGCGAGTACCGTCGCTTTGGCGTCGGCCGGCTGCTCGTTTCGGAACTCGAGCGATTCGCCAGAGCGCAGGGCGTTCAGAAAGTCTGGCTCACGACCGGTGCGCCCATGCTGCCCGCCCATAAGTTCTACGCGTCCGTGGGGTACACGAACACCAAGCGAGAGATGGTGGCGGAAGGGTATGAAATCCTGTTTTTTGAAAAGGCCCTCGAATGAAGAAGTTTGAAATCTCGATAAACAGTCTACTCTAGCCATCATGGGATTCGCTGGTAAGGAAAGCTCGCGGCCGCTGGGTTCGCCTCGTCGTATTCTCCCCACCATTCCAGCGCCATTAAAATTCCTTGGAAGACCAGAGAGATCCCGATAATCGTCTTGATGCTCGCGTGCATCCATGCAACGACGCCAAGCGCAGAGTAGCGACAAAGGCCAACCCTGCCAGTGGCATGATCCACGTGTCACCATCTGCAGAAAGCGTCCTGTTCGTCGGGCAGACCCAAGCAAAACTCACCCGTCTCCCCGCGTTCCTCGTCTGTGGGCATCTTCACGAGCACGTTGATTTGCTGCTGGCGACACGTGAACCCGGTTCCGAAGTACGCGTCGTCGTTGAGCTTCGCCGTCGACTCCAATTCCAATTCTTAATCTTCGCTTTCAGATCCGACACGGACTCGCTTGTCTCAACATCCACCGAGGACACATGCCCGAGTTCAACCACGACAAAAAAACAGCGTGACCATCCCAGTGTCTTCGTGTATTCTCGGCGGACCGCAACGTGGTCTGGAATGGGAGAGAAGCTTTGTGAGGGTCGTGAGGGAGCTGCCGTTATTGAGACAATTCCATGAGAGCGCAGAAAAGGAATTACTCGCCCATTATTCAAAGGCAAAACGGTGGATTTTACGACGTTTATCTGGTTTTCTTGCGCTGCTTGATCTCGGCATCCGTGACAGCGTGGAGATGGATGCTGCCGGGGCTCTGCATCTGGTTGTACGGGGCCGCTCCCTTGCACCAGTTGTAGGAGACGGCGTAGGCAAAGATGTCCCCAGGGGCATTGAACTTGCCGACTGCGATCCCCTGGTCACTGATTATGGCCGAAGTCTTGAGCCGCTGGCGCGCCGCGAGATCCCAGAAGCAGTACGTGCCGTCACCACCCGTGGTCGCGATCGTGCCGTAAGGATGGAACGCCATGCTGTTCACTGGGAATACACCAGTGCCTTCGCGATGCGCGCGGAACGCAAAATCGTTCTTCTTGTCTTTCTCCTCTACGTGCATGACGGCACATCGGCCTTCGATCGAGCCAACAGCGAACCCCGAGCCGTCCGGAAAGCACGCGATCGTGCGCGTCTGGTACTTGAGGTTGGACGTCACAGTCTTGTACACGACCGACGGCTTGCGCATGTCGAAAATGTCGATTTGGCGGTTCGCTGTCGCGACCACGAGCATGGGG
>JAADVZ010000637.1:0-18532 GCA_023335925.1 Pythium phragmitis | reverse complement strand
TGAAGGGACGCGCCGCTTCCGCCTCTCTCTCGTATACTTGACGGCCATGGACGCGTCGCTGCTGCGGCCGGCGACGCCCGCGTCTGCCATGCGCGTCACGTCGCTTCTCCATGTGGCGCCGCGCGCCGTCGAGTTCCTCGCGTTCGAATTCCACCACGAGTACGTGGCGCTGCTGAGCGTGCGCAACGCGAGCGACCGCGCGCAGCGGTTCCGCGTCGCGCCGCCGGCGCCGGCGTCTCCGTTCCGCGTGTTGTACCAGTCGCACGACCTCGCGACGACCGCCAACCCGACGCTCGTGCTGCCGCCCGGCCTGAGCGTGAAATTCGAAGTCGTCTTTGTGCCGCCGACGCCGCCGCGAGACTGCGACGCGCGCAGCATCGAGCATGCGCTCGTGCACGACGCGATCGCGCTCCACGGCGACGACGGCTCGCGCGTCGACGTGCCGCTCCACGCGCGCAGGGCGTTTCCCGACGTGGAACTGGACACGAGTCTCTGCGACGTCGGGCTCGTGGTCCTCGCGCACCGCGCGGCCAAGGTCGTGCGCATCAAGAACGTCGGGTCGCGCGCCGGCCGCGTTGACGTCGAGATCATGGATGGCACCGAGCCGTCCAGTGTCGCCACGGGAGGAGCAGCAGTAGCAGCGAGTGCCAAGCCCGCGAGCGAGCCGCCGCCGATGAGTGTGACGCCCGTGTGTGGGGTGCTGCTGCCCGGGGAGTCGCTGGCGCTCAAGGTCGACGTGGTGGGCAAAGCGCTCGGGGAGCTGCGACGGGTCGTGCGCATTCGCGTACGTGAACACGTCGGCGGCAAGAGTACCGGTGACTCGTCTGCATCCGACGACCACGACGACGGATCACTCGGTCTCTCGCCCACGGTGTACTTCGTAGACAAGATTGTCGATGTGCGGGC
Organism: Pythium phragmitis; assembly: GCA_023335925.1. Lineage (NCBI taxonomy): Eukaryota > Oomycota > Peronosporomycetes > Pythiales > Pythiaceae > Pythium > Pythium phragmitis. The sequence continues at coordinate 17,626 of JAADVZ010000637.1, read as the reverse complement.
GACGGTCGTGGAGCACAACGTCGAGCTCGTGCACCGGCTCGGCGGTGATAAGGTGCAGAGTCTGTTTTTCGGGTCGCTGTTTGCCGGTGAGACGCGCGTGCTCGAGACGGTGCTGCGAAACAATGGGCCGCTCCCGCTTGTCTTTCGGACAGCGCTCAACTTTGGCGGTGGGAACGCATCAGGCGCCACGGGCACGGGATCAGGAGGTGCGGTTGTGGCTGCCAGTCGTGATGCAAGCGGTGAGGAAGATCGGGAGACGTATGAGCGCCGCAAGGAGCTACAAGTGTATCCGCTCGAAGGCCGAGTGGATCCATTTGGGGAAGCGGTCGTGACCTTTACGTACCATCCGCGCGCTGTGAATGTGGAGACCGTTCTGATCACGGAACGCCGACTGCTTGCTGCCGATAAGAACGCAGACGACGCGAGCCCATCCGTGGGCACCACCCTTCCTCCCGTTCTGCTTGCGGCGTTCGTCTCGATCCAGTGCGCCGAGGTGCAAGCGCAGAATCTGACGTTTGAGATCACGGGGAAGACCTTTCTGCCCAAGCTCGAGCTGTCTCCACCGTCGCTCGACTTCGGTGACGTCAAAAGCTTTGACCGCGTCGATATGCTGGTCGCCATCAAGAATGTGTCGGGATTGCCCGTGTCGTTCACGATTCCTCGCCTCGCCCACTTCGCTGCAAAGCCTCGTGCCGGGCGACTGGACGTGTTGCAATCCCAGAGCATCGTCGTGAGCTTCGTGCCGACTCAGTTGGGTACGTTCACAGCGAGACTTGACGTCGCCGTGAACGACAACATTATTGCATTCCCCATTCTGGTCAAGGGCACCGCCGCAGCACTTGGAGAGAAGCAGTCGCACGATCTCGTGGGCGGGCCGATGGCATTGCCCAACGATTTTGAGCCCAAGTACAAGTTCATGCTGGCGGAGGATGCCAAGCGGACAAAAGGGAAACTGACCCAAAAGTTTCATCGCATGGCGCCGTACGAGCTGGCCGCGCTGAATGGAACAGCGGCGATTGACGAGTACGAGTTCCAAGGCACGAACAACACCCACTTGACCTACTGTGTAAAAGAGCTCACGAGTCGCGCCGAACATCGGGATCAGTACAACCGGTTCGTGACCGAGTTGCGGCAACGGCGAGAAGACAAGATCAAGAAGAAAGGGCTGGCTCTCAAGCAAACAGTCTCGATGCTTCGAACCACGATTTCAAGTAACGAGAACGACGAGGAGATTGAGATGATTGAGGACGCAGCAGTGAACCTAGGCCTGGATCGCCAAGGTGGAGTGGAGCCACGCATGCTCAAGCTTCCGCGGGATTTGGTCAAGAACCCAGACCCGCTCTGGCTCGAGAACCAATCGATCAGGGGGCAGCAAGGCACGAGCAAGAAACAATTGTTTGATGAGAACAAGTTTGTCAAGAAGAAGTTCAAGACCCACCCGGCGACGCAGGCCGAGATTGCGGAGTGCGCACTATCACTCAACTTTGACCAATTGGAGCTGGTCACGTGCGGTCCCAAGACGATCAACTTTGGCAAACTCAGTGTGAACGGCCTCGGCCGAAAGTCTCTCGGCGTTCACAATGGTTTGCCTCAGAACATCTCGGTCGTGCTGCAGCTTGCCGAGTCGGACCGTGTCGAAGAGCTCTCGGCGAAGACGGCCATCAAGTCTCAAGTCGTGCCACCACAGACGCTGGCCGGATTCGATCTCGTGTTTTGCTCCCGCAAGGAGCAGTTTTTCCAAAAGCAGCTCACGCTCACGATCAACGGTATTCACACGAGGCAGATCACGATCGTCGCCGAGGTCGCTCCGATCGTGGTCGCTCTCTCGGCGACTGAACTTCCGTTCGAGTTTAGCACAGCCGATACGAATCCAACCATGGCGATGGAGGTTGTAGTGACCAATACAAGCGACTCGACGGCACCGTTCCAGTGGAGACTGCTCCCTCCGCCCACCTCGAAAATGCGGCCGGATTCGTCCAACAGTAATGGCACCAATGTGACAGTCGCAACCACCGACTGTAAGACCGACAAGGTCTCCCCTCCGAAGCCAATATTTGAGATGGTTCCGGCTAGTGGGACTTTGTCGGCCGCCGAATCGTTGCGCTGCCAAGTCATTTACACTCCACCGAGCTCTATCAGCGGATCCTCGCCGTCGTATGCAGTGGTACCAGCATCTGGGGACGGCGGCACTTTGGGTCAGCAGTGGCTCGTGAGCGAGTTCCAGCTGGAGATTGTGGGAGGTCGTAAGGCTACACTGGTCTGTAAAGCCCTCTTCTCGGAGACCAAATACCAGCTCAAGGATAAGAAGATTGATTTTGGGGTGATCGCTGTCGGCGTGGAGAAGGAAAAGCGTATCGTGTTGGCAAATCCAGGCAACGCCGAGGAGGAATCCTTTTCCCAGCGGCTCGTGTTCTATGCATCCGTAGAGCCTGCGTCGATCACCAGTGCACTTGGGTTGTCCATCTCTCCGACAATTGGGAGTATTCTACCCCAGGATTCGTGCGAGATCACACTCAAAGTGTCACCGCACAAGCCAATCAACCTGGAGTCCAATGCAGCATTCTTGAACGTACAACTCCGCGGCGGGCGGTGCATCAAGATTCCAGTGCTCACGAATATCGTCATCCCAGACGTCATGATCTCGCAGGCAGGTTTGATTGACTTTGGTGAGGTGGTCATTGGCGTAAGCGTACCCCATGTCGTGTCCCTCGAGAACCGTTCCAGCATCGCGGCATCCCTGATTATGGACCTCTCCACGTCACTATCGGACGAATTCTCGATTTCGCTGCCGTCAAAACTGACCAAGAGTATCGACGATGTGACCAGTGTCTTTATGCCGCTCATGTTCCCGCCAGCCTCCACGACAGTGGCGTCCAATGATGGTACCAGTCTACCGGCTGCTGATGCGACGCCAGGAGATGCGGACTCGGCTTGCCCGAAGTGGCAACTATGTATTCCGCCCAATACGACAGTGTCGTTCCACTTGGACTTTACGCCGCGTGTGCCGGGCACACATGACGCAGTGCTTCCGATTCAGTTTGCTGGACTCTCCCACACTTCATCGGGATTCGCTCGCCCAGAAGCTATCACGCGCCGGGTGGTCGCCGTCGCGGTTGCTCCTCGCGTATTGTTCTCGCCGAGCTCAACGATCGATTTTCAGCGCTGCGTGATCACGCGCGAGGGGATTCGCAAAGTACCCTACACAAAGACGCTTCTCCTCACTAATAACGATCCGCTCGGCAGTACGATCAAGTGGCAGATCGACGTATCGAGATTAAAGGCCGCAGGGACAGCAGTTGCTAATTTGGCGGCGTCGAAGCGAGCCGTGTCGGCCAACAGCCAAACCTCTAGCGTGTTCCATATCGCTCCAGAGAAGGGCGAGCTTGGTCCGGGGGAAGATGCCAAAGTGCGCGTGAGCTTTTTGCCGATGGAAGCTGTCGAGTACTTGGAAAATGAGGTGCCTCTGCTCATCGACGACAAGTTCTACATCAACCTGAGTGTGTCGGGCGTCGGCATTCACCCGCATCTCTCGTTCAGTGAGAACAAGATCGTGTTGCCGACGGTACCACTGGGTATGCCGTCTGTAGCGCGGTTCGTGATTGAGAGCACGGGTTATGATCACCTTGAACTGACGTATCGACTCCCTCTCGACGTCTCCAAGGCTCCGATCGCACTCCAATTTCCAAAGGGAAAGATCGTGAGCATGGCATGTCCACAGGTATCGTGTGAAGTTCGGTTTCTGAGCAAGAAGAGTGTCGCATTCAACGCCCGCATCGAGTTCTTCGACGCCGATGGCAATGTTTTCTATTTGCCGGTCGCGGGGTGTACGGAAAACTGTCTTCTCACCAACCACGAGTTTGTGCGTTTGCATACGCCAAGTCGAGAAGACGTTGCGGTGGAGGCAAAGGAGAAAACGACCGACGCGACGCCGTCCTTGGACGATGGATCTCGGTCGCTCTGTTATTATACGCATCCGACAAACAAGTTCCCGATCTATCTCTTGACCAAAAAGCAGGCTGAGGGAGAAATGAACAAGTATAAGGCTCAAGTCGTGAAAGAGAAGGCGACTGAAGTGGCGAGCGGAGGAAGTGGTACTTCGGGCGGCACGACTCCACACTCGGCAACTGGTGGGTTTGTGGACGTCGACTCGAGTGCTGTTGCGCTGGACTCGGGTGCTGGAGGAGGCACTCAAGGGTCAAGTCGGCAACTGCTCAAGCCCCGACATGTGCAGCCGCCAATGTTTAGTGACCGAGAAGTCCAGTTCGTACTCCAGTACCTCAACGCCAACTTTCTGAAGACCCCCATCACCAAATTCCCTGAAGATATCGCTGACTCACTTGGGAAACCGCTCTATGAGTTCCTCGAGATGGTTTGCACCAAGAAGCCGCCCTTAAATGCGGTTGTCGGCAGTGCCGCCACGGAAAAGGTCAAAGGCCCAAAGCCGGTGTCAACGGCAAGCAGCGGAAGCTCCGCTCCGTCTCGGAAAGAGGTACTTGCCCTGTACACGTCCCAGTACGCAGAGCTCCTAAAGTTTTTGAAGTCGTACGGTGCCATGCTGCACGACATTGTACCGGAGCATCTACTTTCGCAAGATCTATATGTTCGCGCCTGTGAGGATCCGCGAGCCGACCCCGCCATTTTGTCGTCCACGGCATTGCTCAATCTCAAGTTTCTCCAGCGACGCCATGCACTTCAAAGCGAGTGGGCGAGTGTGAGCGGGACGGCTTGGATGAAGGTCTTGTATCAGGTTATCAAGTGCTTCTTGCTCTATCGAATCACCCAGAAGAGCTACCAGCAAACACAGCACCAGGCAAGCAGCAGTCCGGCGGCCGCCACTTCACAACCACCACCGGCTCCGGTACAGCCGTCCTCCTCAAAGGACAAGTCGATTGCGTCACAGTCCCAGTCGCAGCTCGCACCGCTCGTGAGCCGAGCGTGCCAGGGAAGTAACGTGTACAGCGAGGCGGAGATGGTGCTCGTCCAGTGGATTTGCGACCACGTGCGAAGTAAACTCACGGCACCGACTGGAGCGCTACTCCCATTCCCACCCGAGTCACGACTGCTCGATTTGCAGCATGATTTGCTGGACGGCAAGATGCTGTTTCACCTGCTCGCGTCCCATATTCCAACGTTGTCGCTGGACTCCAGCGACTACCGCGGGTTCAGGCTATCACAGGTAGCGTCCAACACGACCACCGCCCAACTCCAGCAGAATGCGCCAACGCTTCTCCACGCGTTACGCTGTTTCGGTCTCGACTTTGGAATCGACCAAAGGACCTTCTTGGTCGGCATGACCGCGCGTGAGATTGTCGTGCTGCTGCTGCATCTATACCAAATGTTGCCGCAGTTTATCCCCAAGGCAACAATCGAGTTCAAAGGGGTGTTGGGCCAAGCCATGGAGAAAACCATTGAGCTCAAAAACCCGAGCAATCGTGCCATCCAGTACCAAGTCTTCCTTGATGGAGGAGCTGAGAGCGACTTCCGAATCGAATCTAGCCACGTCATCCTCGAACCAGGGAAAACGGTCGGCTTTGTTGTGAGTTTCAAGCCCCGATTCTCCACCAAAGTTACTGCACGTCTCGTGTTCCAGTCGGTGCGCGAGTCATCACAGAACACGTCAAGCGGAGCGACCATGGTGTTCTTGCTGGCCTCAAAAATCACGGCGCGGAAACCAGTGCGTGTCTTCCAGACAGAGACGACCGTGTACGAGAAGAAGCTCCAGGAGATTGTGATCGAGAACCAGTTCCCCGCGAATGGCAACTACAAGCTCACGATGGTCCAAGTATCGATGGATTCGATAGGCAGTGGTGGCATTGCGATTGCCTCCTCAGTCGCGCCGCTCCAAGCTGGTTCGGGAGTCTCGACGTCCAAGTCAAAGCCGCCAATTGCAGCCGCCACGAAAGACTCGGCCTCATTCGGACACGCTTCTGCCCTTGGACGCAATTCTGCGAACTCTAAGCAACGACCCGTCGAAGAGATGAGTGCTGAACATGCGTGGTGTATCGCGGCGCAGCAGCCCTTCTATCTACCAGAATATGGCGCCGCTGTCATGGCGAGTGCGACGAACTCGTCGTCCGCGATCGGAGAAAGCGGAGGTGGTGGCGTCGTTGTACCTATCCGAAGCCAGTCTTCGGCGACGATCAAATTGGAGTTTTTGCCCTTGGCTCCCGGAAACTTCAAGTGTCAGCTGCTACTCCTCGACGAGAAGGTGGGCGAATTCATGTACGAGATCCAAGCGACCGCCCACCTGCCCCTGACCGTCGAGACGCTCGAGTTCCAGTGTGAGCTCAATGCTAATCTGAGTGGAGGCGGCGGCCGAGGAGGAGGCTCGCACTTCTATCGCGAGTTGATCATTCCACCGAAGAACCTGCAGCTGACCAAGTCGCTCACAACATTTGTCGACCGCGCAAGTGGTTTACTGAAGGCAAAGCTGAAGGAGGGGCTCAAGAAATGCGAGGAAACCCACCACCTCACCTACGTTGTGGAGTTCAACTCACCGTATTTCACTCCCGTATTCCACGAGATCACTGTGAGCCACACAGCTCCTGGTGCTGGTGGTGGAGGACCCAAGCTCCCAAAGCAATCGTCTGTTCTGTCGACAGATGCCCCGAATACGTCGAGGACGGAGGCGAGTACGATGGGTGGCGATTCGAACACGACGTCGAAGTCCACCGAGAAGACGGGAAAGCACTTGGCACGACTGGGCACACCAAGAGGTGGTGGTGGGGCTGGCGCCATGCTCACGACGGCACCAAACTCGGTTCTGATCGACTTTCAGCCCAAGACGGCGGGTTTGTACACGTGCAAGCTACTGCTTCGCTCCCACAACACTGTGTGCGGAAGCTCAGATTGGCGTGTGTACAATCTAGTGGCCAAAGTGAAAGAGCCGAATCTGAAGACGCTGCTCGAGTTTGTGAGCCCCGCACGCCACAGCATCGTGCAAGAGATTCCTCTCACGAACCCTTCGGACACGGCGTGGACATTAAGAGCAGTGTTTGGTGCGAACGCGACTGCGGCCGGGTTTTCTGGTCCGTCGAGTGTCCATGTCCCGCCCAAGAAGACGATCAATTTCCCGTTGACATTCGCGCCAAAGTGGATCTTGCAAGAGAAGACGTCACTGACGCTCATAAATCCGTCGACCCAGCAACAGTTCGATTTTGAGCTGAGCGGATTCGGAGAAGAACCGCTCGCACAAGACCACGTCGTGCTCAAATGCCAGGCGCGAACAAGTCTTGTCCACGAGTTCGCGGTCATGAGCTTCACGAGCGACCCGCCGGGGGTGCAGACCTTCAAGATCGAGAGCGACCTACGCGATGTGATGGGTGCATCCACTGTGACGGTCCCCAAGACCGGCGAGTCAGTAAAATACGCGTTGACCTTCACTCCCATTGTGAGCGGCACGTACTTTGGTTCGATCACCTTCACAAATCTATCCACAAACGAGTACTCGTGGTACACAATCGAAGCGTCAGTTGCACCGCCGGCCCCTGAGTCGACGTTAGAGATGAGGACGACGGTTCGCGGTGCGATGGGCGTCGAGATCTCGCTGGAGAATCCCCTCAACCACGCCATCGTGTTCACCGTCGACTTGCAGGGTAACGGGCTCATGGGCCCATCGACCTTTGAGCTTGATGCCAGGCAGTCGGGCGTGTATGAACTTGTCTACTCCCCTATGTGCGTGACAAAAAGCGGAGACGGCGCTGACGACGGAGCGGTGCTTTTCTCGAATGAAGAGATCGGGCAATTCTGGTACGCGCTAAAGCTCTTCGCTGAGCCTGCACAACCGACGACGCTCGACGATATGTCTTGTGCGGTTGGTGACGTGTGCGCACAACCGATCCTGCTACTGAACCCGAGCGACATGGAGTTGTGGCTGCAGTACCGCGTAACGAATACTCGTAACTTTTCCATCAAGGGAGGAGCAAGTGATAATACCAGCCCGTCGAGTAAAGGATCAAGCAAGAGCAGCACCGCGCCGAATCCCCTTGCCGTCAAGCTTCCACCATTCGGCCAGGCCAGCGTCGTCGTAGAGTACACGCCATCGTCCTTGTCCGATTTCGAGGCCTCAAGCGTGATCTTTTTCATGGCCGGCGTCGTCAGCGACTGGGAGTTTCAGGTGAAAGGCAGAGGGAGGGCCCCAAGCGTGATGAAGCCGATCTGTATCCAGTCGAAAGTGATGGAGGCCGCCTCGTCGCTATTCACCTTCAAGAACCCTTTCGTGGATGCTCTACGAGTAGAGGTCAAGCTGTTGATCGATGGCGTCGATGGGCGTGCCACGAACGCAAGAACGCCCCCCGTGTTTGATATTCTACTCAAGAAGTCGCGCGTGACGCTGGACAGCTTTGGTCAGTTGCAGGTGCCGATTTCGTTTCTGCCGCAGTTCGTGAGTGAGGCCCGTGCCGAGATTGTAATTCAAGGGGAGGGAGAGTACGCCGAGCTCGAATGGACGTATCCAATCCACGGCGTGGCTGAGGCGCCACTCCATCCCAAGTCGTTTGTGCTTGCCTGCCAAGCGCGCGAACCGCTGGAGAAGGTCATTCACTGTGAGCTGCTGGCCGCACCACCGGGTTTTGATCCGAAGGATGAGACGATCACCGTGGAGTGGGAGGTTGACAGCGATCGCTTCGGGACGCTTGCGTCTGCGGAGGCAATACGGCGATGTCTAACTGCCACGCCGCTCGCATTGGATCCGGAGACACCGTTGACGCTTCCGTACCTCGTGGAGTTTGAACCGCTGCGCCCATACCGTGGGTCAGTTCATCTCTTGCTCCACAAGAAATCGGGTGGCAAGTGGCGTTTTGACGTCGTGCTGGATGTGGGGGATCCGCCTGTGGATGACGTGATCACCATCGAGTCAACCTTGAACCAAACCTCGAGTATCGCGTTTCAGCTGCGTAATCAGTTCCGCTCAGTGGCGACATTCCACGCCGAGTTTTCAGCCGGTTCGTCGAATGCGTTCACGGTGTATCCCTCGGAAGGCGTGCTGCCCCCATTCGGTAGCGAGCAAGGCGTCAACTTTGTCGTGTCGTTCACGCCGACGGGATACGGGAAGATGCAGTCCGGCCAACTGCTCATCGTGACGGAAGAGATGCAGTGGACGTTCAATGTCAAGGGCACATACCCAGACATGAGTGCGAGCCTCGGCAGCAAGAACTTGAGTAGTAGTGCGTCTCGTAGCCGGCTCGGGATTGACTCGGTCGGTACAGCTTCCCCCGCCACGTCGTCTTCGAGCAGCGGTCGAACAAGCAAGGCGAGTCGCGGCTCCGGGGGCAACAAACGATGAGTTAGTACTGTAGATACCCTGTATGGAATGTAAATACTAGTACGAGCGACATGAGCATACTCAGTCCGCCCAAGGTTGGACAGTGTTCGCTCGACCAGCTGAACGCGGACAGTAGTTTGATCAAGAGTTCTTCTGCGGCGGACGAATCGTTTGGGGCACTTGATCTCTTTGGCCAGCCCCACAGTAGAGAACAACGAAGTGCTCCCTCTCACAGCACTGTGCTTCTTCTCGTCCTGGCTCCAGCGCATCCAAGTCAGCAGCCATCGCGGTGCGTACTCGGTCGAGAGAGTTCTCGCCTTCAATGGCCACTGTTTATCACCATAATCATCATCGACGTGGCTCAGACCTTGCATATACTCTATGGTGTGTCCCGCCAGGCAGCACTCGTCGAAGGCTTGGCCACGTCGAGAGAGTAACGGCACCCAAGCAGCATCGGCCACGTTCCCCATGGACCCATGGCTTTGGTGATCGACCGCTTGAGACCCTGGCACGTGACCACATCCGTACCTTTGCAAGCTCCCAGCGGGAGGACTCCATGCTGCCCCCTCTTGATTCAGTCCTTGATTTGCAGAACGATCGCCGCCTCTGCCTCGCTCGAGCTCGAGTCGCTGGTACCACTCGACCTCTTACTGCAGCAGCGCCAGCGCGTATCGCCGCTCTTCCAGCTTGGTCCTTACTCGAGACGCAGTTGGTGTTGGCGCAGAGTAAGCTGCAGCTCTATGGGCATTGCCCCGCAGTTTACGCTCGTGCACGTTGGTGCGTTCTTGTGATTTCCATCTCTCTCTGGTGGGGCGACAGCTGGTGTTGGGCCTCGCTGTAGACCTACATATACACGGGGGGACGTGGGGAGAGAGGGGGGGGAAGCGTCGCTCCATTTCCCTCCATCTGAGATATCTCAAGTTGCCAATCCCTGAATAAGAGTGATAGTCATGGATTTCAGCCAATCACAAGTAGATACCGTATAAGGACAGAAGATTACCGTATTTAGAGTAGAGTGATGGTCGTAGTTATTACTCCCCTGAAGGCCGACGGGAGCAAGCTCGACAAAGCAATGCAGCAAGAGGCTCTCGTGTCGTGAGATGGCGTTCTTCATTGTATGGCTTTATACTGCAAAGGGCGTAGCGTCTATCCTCTTGTTTTCATGAGCGCGGCTCTCAAAATCTGTAGACACGGCTTATACTGAACAGCCCTCGCCATCAAGAACCCAACCATTAGTGCCCTGGGCCCCCGAGCAGTGCATCCATATACAACAACGTACATGCTTTGACTTGCGGAACTTGGGCAGCGTGTCACGCTCGAGCATCTTGGTGATGGACCGCTGGGCCACGAGAAACAGCGTGCGCGACGGATCGTCGAGGTTCTTCACAATCTCTTTGGTGATGGCGCTCTCGAGGTTCACTTGCAGTTTCGCGCGGCCGCAAATGTACTTGCGGTAGATCTTTTGCGCACGCAGTTTGAGGTAGTTGCGGTGCGGAATGTCCTTGTACTCGTTGCAGTCGAGCCAAAAGTAAATGCTCTCGGTGCAAAAGCTACCATAGCCATGGGTTAGAAATCAGTACCCACTTGGTAACGTTAGCGATGGAAACATTTCCAACAAACGTACATTTCCTCGGCGAACAGGAGAAACAGCGCGCGCGTTTCCTGGTTCTCGAGGATCAAAGCCACGCTGACGGAATCCTCTGGGAGTTCGGGTAGCGATGTCGTGGACCGTCGTCGCCCACTGCGACCGGATCCTGCACCGGACGCGTCGCCTCCGCCGCTTGCCGCGTCCCCCGGCCCGTCCATCGCACTGGGATCCACGGCGCCCTCGGCCGACTGTCTCGCACTCTTTAACTGCGCCGGTGTGATCTGGATCGTGCGGTACACTTCGCTCTGCTGGAACTTGGGGAAGAGCGTCGACTGGAAAAAGCTGAAGATCTCTTCTTGGGTCTTACGGAACATGGCCGGACTCGGCCGCGCGAGGCTCTGCTGGAGCTCGGCCTTGAGGTCGTCGCGCAGCATGACGCACTCGCGCGACTGCGGGTCGCAGAAGCGGTTGTAGAGCTTCTTGGCCTGCCGTGTGAGGTAGTCGGACGTCGGCAGCTGCTGGAACGTGGCAATCTCAAAGTAAAAGTGCAGCTCGTTCACACACTGCTCCTTTTCCAGAAAGTGGCGAAAGTACTTGCGCAGGAACTCGAGCTCGAGGAACTCGCGCAGTGTGACCTTGTTGATATCGATCTGATCGCTCTGGCCAGCCACTAGCGCTGACGTGGAGCGATCCGAGGTGGGGGGCGGCACAGCAAGCGGGCTTGGGATCTGGGAGCTCTCGCGTCGTCCCATCGTATCCACCGCTGTGGTGGTGGTCGCCGCGCCTCCCGTGATGCCCGACTCCATGGCCACTCGCATGGCCCGGTACGATGGGTGGAACCGGAACTTGGGCAAGTGCTTGGCCTCCCAGAGATTCACGACGTACCGGAGCGCGTCGGCAAACGTAAACTCGGACGGCGAGCTCAGCTTGAACAAAATGTCGCGCCGCACGTCGAGTGGCAGTTCAATCTCGAGCTTGCCGCCGCGCCGCACAAAGCGATCGAAGATGCGCCGCGCCTTGATCTGGATATAGTGCTTTTGCCCGTGCGGCAGTAGTTGGAACTGCTCGACTTCCTTGTAAAAGAGAATGGTATTCTCGACGCCTTCTTCCTTGAGAAAGTCTCGGAAGTACTGCGCGCCGACGCCATGGAGAATCTCACCCAGTGTCGGCGCGTCCAGCTCGACGGGGTGCGCCACGGCGGTCGGCCCAGACTCGCTCTGTGACGCAGGCGGCGCCGACAAACGTCTCCTTCCTCCCTGCGCGGCCGCTGCGGCTCGGGCGGCGCGCACGGCTTCTTGCCGGGCCATTTGGTAATCGAGAAACGCCCGCGATCGATAGAACACGTCAAGATGGGACTGCACGAGCTCGGCGCAGCAGAGCAAGACCGCGTCGTTGAAGAGCGTGGCCGAGATCGGCACGTCGGCGATGCTGCGGAGGAGCCTCGCCTTGACGGTGGCGCCGAGGCAGATCTCGGCCTTGGAGCCGTACCGAATGTACTTGTTGAAGATCTTGTGCGCTTGGCGCAGACAGTACTCGTGGCGGCTGCTCGAGAGACCGGCGCCGTCCGCGTCCTCAGTCTCTTGCTGGTGGCGGTCAAAGGCGTTCACGAGGTCTTCATACGCGAGCGCGTCAATCACAAAGAGCAGGTTCTCGACCGAGTTGCGTTCCTGCAAAAACTCGCGAAACATGCGGCAGAGCTGCGGCGTATTGAGAATGTCGTGGAGCTGAGCGCGGCGGTCGCTCGAAGACGCGCCAAAGTTGGCTTTCACGAGTCGCCCCAGCACATTGCGCATAGACTCGTTGCGGGTCGCGTGCGCAAAGCCGAGCTTCGAGTCGTCGCGCACAAAGTCGTCGAACGCGGCCGTGACGATCTCGAGCACGTCGAGCAAGAGCATTTTGAACGCCAGCAGCGCGCGGTCGGCGTTGCGGTCGCTGAGATACAGCGCGAGCGGATCTCGCTCGGCAGCAGAGACCATGGGCAAGAGACGGGGCGCGTGCGGTGCGACGTAGACGTCAAAGAGGTCTTGCATGAGCCCGACGTGGAACGAGCCGCCGCTCGGGATCTTGAGCAGATCCGAGATCTCGAGCCAGAAGAGCACGCAGTCCTCTCGGTAGTCGACCGTCGCGCGCGAGAGCTTGGTCGTCCTGGACGACAGCGGAGGGGACAAAGAGGAGAGTGCCTCCTCTGAGGGGACGTTAGCTGTGGTCGCAGTGGCCTGGAGGAACCGGAAAAAGCCGATGCGCGCGCGCTCGTCCTTGAAGAGCACGTCGAGTGTGACGTTCACGGGCTTCTTGCCGCGGCGGCGGTCCACGAGGCGCTGGCCGCTGGCGCCTCGCTGAAGCTCAGGCCGCACAGACATGTGCCTCTGCTTGGCCTGGGGGACAATGGAGGAGGCTTGATCGACCGCAGACGGGAGGAACGACGCAGAGGAGGGGGTCCCAGCTCCACCCCCGAGCAGCACGGCGGCGGCCGCCGCCGGGGATAGACTGGTGATGAGCGAGGACGACGGGTCGCTGTTGGGGACGGCAAACGTCGAACGCTTGATGGACGACCGTGAGGTGACTGTTTGGGAGCGTGAGAGCGGGGGACGCCCCGGTCCTCCTCCTCCTCCACTGGTTGTTCTCGTGAAGGAGCCATGCTGGGTTTCGCCTTCCGCGGGTTTCTCGGGGAAGGAGGAGGACGAGGAAGGAGGGGGCTGTGGAGCGACCAAGTTGGCTTTGGTGGGCTTGGGGGAGCCTGCGGAGACAGCAGGTACAGGGGCTGATGGAGGAGCAGGGAGGGCGTTGACGCTTCGTCTCCCTGGATGGAGCTTCCCGAGGCACACGCCCATGAGGGCCCGCGGGAGGAAGCGTAGAAGGCACAGGCGGGGGAGAAGGTGGAGGGGAGAACAGGGCGGAAGCTACTGGTGCGCCGTCGCCATCCAGTCCGCCGTCAAGATGGGAGCGTCCGGTCTTCCCTTCCCCACGGTTCGCTGTACTCAGTTGCCGAAGCACATTGGGCCTTAGGAAATGGAGCAGCTATAGTTAGCCGACGAGAACGTAAGTCCTGGTGGAGGCGAAGACGCGTTCTATTTGTGGGGGAGGAGAAGAGGGGAACAGGAAGCAAAGGAGTGGATGCACTGCTACGAATGAGAACGAGGCCAGGGATAACTTGCCGGGAAGGATGGACTGTTAGGTCCCAGAGAATTCTCCACGCAAGTACCCATGGTCGCCATTGTTCAGCTGCTTGGCATCGGCAAGGGACGGGAAATGATCCGTTCCCGAGGCTTTGGGCCGATCTCCACCCCTTCTGCACGGACGAAATGGGAAAAGTTGGAGCGGAGCCAGCACCAGATACTCTACGAAGACTGAGCAGTCTCTTCTGTGTGCGATCGACCATTTTGTCTCATGCTGCACGCAAGTGGATGCATTGGTTCCAAGCCTGTGTTGATGAGTGTCGAGCTGTAGTCCAATGGCGGAGAGGCATGAACGTAAACACGAGCTCACCATATTCCAACGATGAAGCCGCGCAGAGGGCAGTGCCTTGCATATTTAATTTACCTTATATACTTACTGACTGTGTACTTCGTACTTCTGGGCGGAGTGCAAAGGGCCTTCACATTCTAATATGGGTGCTTCCTCTTTCTTGCATATTCCTCTCGTTTGGACTCCCCCAGGCGACCGTGTCCATACGAACACGCTAGCCACTGCTTGCGGTTGCGAAGGGGGACCAAAGGTCCAGGCCGCCTCGTCCTCTGGTGGCAACTAACGTCTTCCTCTCTCCTCTCCGTCAAGATCTAGTTTACTGAATTCTGCGCGAGGAATTCCCTAAAATCTCAATGCGCTCAGGGTGTAAGAGGAGATGCCGGTGGAAGAAGTTCCGCGCATAGTCGTGAGGAACCCGCAGCGAGAGCCGAGATGTACCCGTGAAGAAGTACACGCGGAGCAGAAAAGTGCAGAAGAAAAGGTTCCCGCCCACTATTTTTTTTCTTCTTTTTCGGTTTGTCACGAAAACCAACGTGTGATGCTCGGACGCGCATACGCCGTTTGTTACACATGACTACGTAGTATTACGTAGGTATGCGCTCGAGTTGTCTCCCGCTGGGAGGGCGTGAACATTGTCGCGTTCCATTGAGGACATGCGTTTCTGTCCTCTCCCATGAGGGACATAAACTCGTGGTGGCAGAACAGAAGAAACAAAATAAACTGACAAACTGGTTTATGCCTCTTACTTTTATGCCTCTCTTAGTTTAATTCAACGACACATGGCAGAAACACGATATTATATGCACCCTTCCTTACCACACATTGCAATACACCTATAGTGAGCTTAGCTCTGCGCCGCGGCCGCCTCCTCCTCGGCCGTGAGCCGCCGCGCCGCCGCCGCGAGCAGCGCTGGATGCTCCAGCAGCTCGGTGACGTCCTTGCAGCGATCCCGCGGGTCGGCCTGCAGCAGTCCGTCCAGCAGATCGAGCGTCGCGGCCGAGAACTGGCCGTCCATCTTCCAGAGCTCGAGCACGCCGCGCACGCCGAGTACACAGAACGCTCGGAAATCGCTCGCGCTGGCCGACGCGATCTTGACGAGCGGCGAGCCCGTGAGCAGAATGAAGGCGAGAATGCCGAGCGACCAGAGGTCGGCGCGCACGGGATCGTACGCGGTCTTGGCCACGACCTCGGGCGCCATGTAGTGGGCCTTGCCCACGGTCGCCGTGCTCAGCTCATCGGCGTCGGTGGAGAGCCCAAAGTCGCACAGCTTGCAGATCCCGTGCTCGTCCACGAGCACGTTCTCGACCGACACGTCGCGGTGCGCGACGTTGCACAGGTGGAGAAACTGGAGTCCGCGCGCGATCTGGAGCAGAACGTCGAGCGCGTCCCGCGGCGCGAGGCGGCGGTCTTTGGCCGTGTCGAGCCGTGTGTACAAGTCGCCGCCGCGGCAGTACTCCATCACAATGTGTGTGGCGTCGTGCTCGAGGAAGGCGCCGAGGCAGCGCACGACGTTGCGGTGGCCGCCGCGGTCCGTGAGGTGCGCCGCGACGTGGAGCTCCCGGATCGGGTCGTCCGAGCACGGCGATCTTTGCGTGTGGCTGTCGCTCGCGAGGCGCGTCGTCTTGACGACCACGACGGGCGGCTCGTCGTCTTGTGGACTGCGGATCCGCGCGCGGACGAGGCGCGCGTTGGGCGTCGTGATGAGCGGCGCCGCGTCGAGCACGAGTGCGTCCATGGAGGACAGCATCTCTGGACGGAGCCGCCGACGCCGCGGCGCCACTGGACGGAGGAGCTCTGGATGCGAAGGAATCTGAACGGTATCCGGAGTCGACGCCATCTGTTGATTACAGTTTGTTGGTTCTTCTTTGGCGCGTCTTGGTTTAATCTTGTTGGTGTTAGCGTGAAAATTGCGAACTGAGAGGCTGCGGATCTGGGGATGTCCACACCAACAGTGTGGCCTCGCCGACGTGGAGCGTTGACAGAGGTCCGTCGGGGCTGTGTGTGTGTGTGTGAATTCTGTACAGGTTGGAAGCCATCGGGCTCGTCTGCTCTTGCTGGTCCCACTCTAGAATCCGCTCTTCCTCCCTCCCCCCAGTTTCTTGGCAGACAACTGGGAAGTCCTTGGTTGGTCAAGTGTGGACTGTGTGTCTCAGAACCACAGTCCACACTTGACCAGATGATAAATAACAATATCGTCGGGTGTTTGTTAGTGTCCACACCATCACTGGGTCATGATGAAAGCGGCCAGATGCTTTCGCTTTTTTTTTCATCCGCAGATATAATTCAAGTCCTCTGTTGCCCCATCGAATCGTACCGTAAATACATGAACCCATCATACATACAAGACTTGTATGTTCCAGGAAGGAAGCTCCCATAAAATTCAGCCTATAATAACTGCTGCAAATCGAGAATGCAGTGCTATTAACTGCTTTCATTTGTCGGTTTAGTGGTGATATTGACTTGTGTCTGCATGGGGGAGGCTTTCCAGATGAAGATAACAGGCGTGTGTGGCCACAAAGCCATATCTTTTTTCTCTTTCATTTTGTTCCCACCCGAAAGTTTGAACTGGAAAGTACAAGCTACGAGACCAATTGGCAAACGTGCAGTCTCCAAAGCTCCATCCGACCGTGCAGACAGTTACTGTATGTATTCATGAAAAAATAACAACATTCGCGTGGCGTACAGTATTGTAATAATTCAAGACAGTACATCCAAGTTTGTAGTGCTGTTCTTCGTCACGCCATCATGAAACTGTCAAGAACATAAGATAAAAACGCTCCGCAATGGTTTCCAACATTTTCGTTCTGAAATGGTTGTTGGCGGATAATAAAATCGCCCACGGGGCCTCACAGTTGCCCGCGATGGGGTCTTTGTTATTCTCCGTTGGCCATTCTGATGGATCCGTCGTGTGGTTGTTAGTTTTGGATACATGCAGTAGACACTGTATAGTAGTGTACTCCAGTCGACATGGCAGATGTACTGTATCGTTGGGAATTCCACTGAAAAGATCCAACGATGGGCCAAACAACGAATGGATGAAAGCATCCAGCTGTACAGTACCGAACAAGAAAGTTGGTTGAGTATAATACGGTATGCGAATCTAACGCTCAAGTTAGAGAGCTGCGTGAGATCTCACGATGGCTGTGCGACGGTAGTCGCCAGTATGACTGGATGGTTGAGCAGCTCCCAGTCTGGATTAGTCCAGAGCGGTGGCCATGTGCTTCTGCCGACGGATCTCCAGCAGCCGCAAGATCAACTTCTTCGTCTCGAGCGCGCGGCTTGAACTCACCGGGGGGGGGGGGGGGGGGGGG
>JAADVZ010000636.1:0-18554 GCA_023335925.1 Pythium phragmitis | reverse complement strand
GTCCTGGAGACCGACAATGCTAACCAGACGGTGAGTAGGACCATCTCCCATCCACGTTACTATCATCAATTAGTCAACAAGAAAGAGCACCGCAGTACATGTATGGAATGAAATATCATATTGATGGCGTGCTTCCTACTTCCTACTCGCTACTGTTTTCTTTGTCTTTGCGATGATGTGCTTCTACTTGCCAACGCTGACCTACTTTTTTCTTCTTCTTTTAGAATCTTTTTTCGAGAGGTTTTGGTCTCTACTTGGAGACCGCGTCCGTGGAATACGCCGTCGATAGCTCGAGACGCAGCGCGTCCACCTCGTGTCGGCGCGTCCGTGCGTGCTTGCGCAGGATGCGCATGCATCGGTAGTCGCGCATCCAGTGGCGCGCGAGGCCGCCAACATTGGCGGCGACGTCGTGGTCGTGCCACGCGAGCGCGCGCAGCACGATGTCCACAATGGCGAACGGATACGTCAGGATGAAGGCCT
This sequence comes from Pythium phragmitis, assembly GCA_023335925.1. NCBI lineage: Eukaryota > Oomycota > Peronosporomycetes > Pythiales > Pythiaceae > Pythium > Pythium phragmitis. The sequence goes on along the minus strand of JAADVZ010000636.1, from coordinate 18,074 downwards.
GGCCGCGGTTCTGTGCAAGGAGCCAGCTGATAATGAGCAAGACCGTGTCACTCAGGACGGGCGTCCGTCCGAGCGCTGCGTGTCTCGCCATCAGCTGGCTCCGATAGCGCGCCATGATCGACTCGTCGACCGCCGGCTCGTTGGTGGGCTTGGACGCACAATGGATGGAGGGCGCGCGGACTGGGCGCGGAGGAAGTCTTACCGCTATTTCTATTCTTTAGCACAATCCAGCAGTAAGGAGCAGAGACGCCTTTCGCTTCGACGTACGCGTGCCTGCGCTTGCGCTTGGGCCGTGAGAATGTCGAGCAACTCGCCCAGTCTCGCGCATGAATTCACTAGGCTAGACTTGCAGCGACTGCGCACCTCACACGAATCGACGGCGGCGGCATGGCCACTCGCTCAACTACGCGAGCACGGTCTACAACGCCACCAGTATCAAAAGTTATTGATGACACACCTTCTTCTCTCTCCCGCACAACGAACCCTTTCCTCACCTGCCCCACGACATCACACTGTGTCCCATGGCGTTTGCACCATCCATGCGCGATCTCAGACGGCAGCAGTTTTGAACAGGATCACGACCAGCTCGGTCGAGTGGACCTCGCGCCGTCCGCGCTGGCGGCGGTCGCTGCACCACACGCAGTGCGACGCGCCACGCATCTGCCGATTTGCCGAAGCCTATGGATCGTCGGTTGGAGCTGCGCTTCGCCCGCGGGTAGCGCCTCAAAGCTGTCGAGTCCACGAGCCGTCTTCTCGCCGTCTCGCCGTCGCTGCTAGGTCGTGTGGAACTTCGTATTCACCGGCCAACAGTACTACAGTATGACAAGTGAGATGCGTGTACTGTAACTGGAAGTACTGTAATAAGCATGTGATATGGCCAACAGATTGTATCACAGGGTAATGCGTGTGATATGTGTGATATGGCCAAAAACTGCAAAGAAGTCCAGTGAGAAGATCCCGATGGTGGTTGCGTCCAGACAGGGAGATATGTTCGAGACGCTATCAGCTGTGTACCCAGTCATACCTTCCTCATGAAGAATCAAGTGGAGACGCGAGCACGAGATGACAGCCACCCAGTTCTTACATCGGTAGGCGACACTACGGGGTCGTTGCGAGTCAACCTCACTTTCTAATTTCCCCTCCTTCCTACAACCACCCCTTCCTCCTTCGTTCCTCCCCGCGATGTTCGGATCCTGCGCTCGCGTCGTTCTCCTCGGTCTCCTGGCTGCAGTCTCTACGTCCGCCCAGAAGAGCAGCCCCACAGACCTCTCCGGACACTCTATCGAATACGATTTGATGACGATGGCCGTGCAGACTCAAGTCGAAGCACTTACGCCGGTTGTCAAGAAGCTTGCCAAGCCCGACGTGACCAGTCTCTTCGCCACGTGGGCGGGCAAGTTCCAACAAGCCGCTGCGGCCGGCAAAATGACTGCCCAGGCAAACGCCGACAACCTCATTACGTTCCTCTCGAGAGCGGCCGCGCTGGCGCCAACGTTTGCGGCCGACTCCAAGACCGCACTCACGAACGCGCCGATTGACTTTTTCCAGTTCCAGGCGTTCATGCCCGCGGCGACGTACGACGTCGTCGAGTATGGTATCGTGCAAAGCAAGAAGAGCTATAACACGACGTTGTTGGGGAGGATCAGAAGCCATATGGCTGTCAGCGTCAACACGGATAAGATCGCGGACCTGCAAACCATCCTCGATGGGTTCATCGCGCTGTCCGAGAAAGCGTCCCCGGGTTTCAAGAAGGCTGTGAGGACCGAGCTTGAAAAGGCATACAAGGCCGTCTGGATCAACAACCCGACTCGTGCGCCCACGGTGCCCCCGTCGACAGTGACGCCAACGTCAACGCCCACTACTTCGACTGCTACCAACTCGACGTCGCCCACGGCCGCCACTACGGCACCACCGAGCAAGACTACGACGAGCTCTCCCCCAACCAGCACCACGACTGCGCCACCGACGATCTCGCCGGATCTCTACATCGGTGAGCCGGTGCCCGTGGATGAGAGCACGACGGCGACCCCAACGCCGACCCCAACGCCGACCAAGAGTGGAGCGTCGGCCGTGGCGGCGACGACGGCGACTGCTGCCATGACCACGCTGGCGCTTGCAGCGGCGCTGTTGTAATCGAGCTGACTCAGCCACGGAGCTTCTTTTCCAGCGCTCGGTTAACTTACGAAGTACTAGTACTATGCAAAAAAGAAGGAATCCATATATACCAATTTAGTTTTCTTGTGCCCTCACGCCGAATCGGTTCGCTCATCAGGAACCACATGCCCTTCTCAAAAGCACAAATGATCTGGAGAAAGTCAGTGTCACCCCCCACGTCGATACAGTCGTTGTATTCTTGCTTTGGTTATTCGGGAGACTGGAGGCTGGATTGCGGTCTCTCTCTAGCCAATGGTTCCAGTCCAGCACGCTGAGAAACTCTGTGCACCATACTATTCCATAGGGACACGGGTGATTATGCGGCTTCGACGTCGTCCTCGCCCGACGACAGCTTCTTGATCGACGCGACTTTGCGCAAGCCGTGCAAGGCGGCCACGCGGTACGCCTCGGCCAGCGTCGGGTAGTTGAACACGGCATTCCGAAAGTACTCGATCGTGCCGCCTGTCGACATGACAACCTGGCCAATGTGGATGATCTCGGTCGCACCTTCTCCAATGGCGTGTACGCCCAGCACATGGAGCGTATTGGGGCAGAAAATGATCTTGAGAAACCCTGGTACACCACCCAGCATCTGACCCTTGGCGAGCTCCTCGTAGCGCGCAATGCCAACCTCGTACGGGATGTTCTCGGCAGTCAGTTGCTGCTCGCTCTTGCCGACCATCGAGATCTCGGGCACAGTGTAGATGCCGAACGGAAAGACTTCGCCTGACCGCATGCGTGTCCGCTGGTAGGACGGATCGCTCAGCTGGTTCGCGTCCGTGTCCCGCTTCTTGTTGATCGGCTTGGCGCTGCGCATATGGACCGAGGCCAAGCGACCCTGCTCCATCGACGTGGACGCCAACGCAGGGTAGCCAATGCAGTCCCCAGCGGCATAACTGTAACCACAGCAAAAAAAATCGTTAGCGTCACCCTTGCCCATAGAGTACGGGGGTTCGAATGAACTACATGCCCACGTACATATGAGGAACCGAAGTGCGGAAGTTGTCATCGACCTGGAGCAGTCCTCGCTTGTCGGTCTCCAATCCGACGGCCGCCAAGTTGAGGCCGTCCGTGCTTCCTTGGCGACCGACCGTATAGAGCAGGCCGTCGCCAATGATGGTCTTGCCGCTGTTGAGCTTGACGATAACTTCGCCGTTCGCGGCCTTTTCGACGCTCTTGATCGTCTCGTCCGTGTAGAAGCGTGTGCCCGACTGACGCATCGCGTACTTGAGCGCCTCGGCGACCTCCTTGTCGGCCATGTCGAGAATCTCCTTGCGACCATCAATGACCGTGACCTCTGAGCCCGGGATAATGCTCATCATCGACGCGTACTCCATGCCAATGACGCCGGCGCCGACCACGATCAAGCGCTTGGGCACCGCATCAACACCACCCCAGAGGATCTGGTCGCTGTCGAAAATGGTCTTGCCATCGAACGGGATATCGTCTCGACGCGCGGGGCGCGTGCCCACGGCGATCAGAAACTTGTCGGCGGTCAGCACGCTGTTATTATCACATCGTGTCAGCCTCTACGCATCGCCGCAATATTCCTCTGGGCGAAAGCACACGTACCGCTTGCAAATGTCGGCACTCGTGTGGCGCTTCGTGTCGGTCGGCGTGTCATACGAGTCGTTCGAAAGCACGGCCACCATCTTCATGCTCGGGTCCGGTAAGAATCGCGCCGTGCCATTAATGAGCTCAATGCCGTTGCGAAGCAACTGGTGGCGCGTGATGTCGGTCTCGGCGCTCTCGACCTTGCGCACGCGCTGTAACACGTCCTCAATGCCGAACCGCTTCTTGGGCTCGGACTCGCCGTCATAGAAGCTCCGATGGCGATGCGCCGTCAAGTGCAAGATGGCTTCGCGAAACGTCTGGAGACGTAAAAAAAAACGCTCAGTGCCCTGTCACAGGATGACATTCAAACTTCAAGGAGAGAGAGGGTAGCTCCTGCCTGACCTTGGATGGCACCGTGCCCGTGTGGATGCAGACACCGCCGACCATATCCCTCTTATCAATGATTGCGACCGATTTGCCGTGCTTGGCGTGGTCAATGGCGCACTTTTGGCCCGCGGGACCGCTGCCGATCACGATCAGATCAAAGTGTTCGCTGGCTTTGAGGTCCTGGAGCAGTTCGCTGAGCGGCTTCCGCGTGGCAGCGCTGTCGGCCGCCGGGGAGACAGGGGAAGTGGCATCGACCGACGCGGCGGCACTTGAAAGCGCGCGCTTGGCGTGCGCGACGCTCGCCAGTTGTGCGCGGCGGCGTAGCAAGAACGTCGAGGTGGAGAGCATGCTGAGCGGCCGAGCGGATACTTGCGAACACCGTTCACTTTATTGCGGACCTCAGGTTCTGTTCTGTTTGACTTCCCGATCTGGCTGCTTGGGAGTGGTCCCGGAGGTCAAACGAGGAGCTCAAACCAGGAGCTCGGTTCAGGAATCTAGTAACCCTAGCCGCGATTTGCAAAGTGGACCGGTTCCAGATTCACTTCGGAAGGTCCTAGTCTAGGGCTGTTAGACTAGGACGCATCACGTACTGATATACTGAATTGAAGGCAAATTTGTGTGATTGACATCAAATTAGTGCCCTGATGCCAGGGAGTGATGGTCGTCATCGGTGTCGTCCGACAGAACATTCGCACGACTGCCGACTCTCGCTATACTCACATCAAGTGTCAATGGGACCCTCTGGTGTTGCGTTCTCCGACAACCGCAAAAACGACACCTCTGATGAGGAACGGGTCTAGTGTCAGACCCGTTTCAGGCTTTTCCTAATATGGGTGACCCGACCCGTGATATTCAAGACGAGAATTTCGAACGGTCCAGGCCACAAAGGGAATCTTCTTGACTCGAAGAACGCACATTCCCATTCCTGCACCTCCTTCTCATTGGTTTTGAGTATGCGAGTGAGTTTCCATCTGCAACCTCGTTCACACTGCCCTCAGCTGCGTGCGAGATCTGTCGTGCAACATCGCGATCCGAGCCTCCGTTTTGTCATTGCCTCTGTGAGGTGAGCCCACAGTCCGGTCCAGGCCGGGTTTTAATCGAAACAGGTTTATTCTTAAAACCGGGTTTCTTCCAAACCCACCTGAGAAAAACCAACCCTCTTGCGCTCAGTGCACACACACACACACAGCAATCGCAAAGGGCATTGCGTACGCGGGCGAAGCGAGAACGAACTGGAGAGCTTCTCGTTCCCCAGCGACGTCATTAGCTACAACAGCACAATCACGCGCGCCACCCAATCGCTGGCTGCTTGCTGCTGTCTGGTGCCTATTGCCCCTCGCATTGTGTGTGTCGGTGGTGGAGCGTCTGCGTGAACTTGGCTTCGCTTCGCTTCCCCATACTCCCTCCCCCTCATCCCGTCACGGCGTCGAGGGCGTATCGTCTCCCCCAGTAACCTCTAGAAGGCACTGCGTGCGGGTGGGATTACGCAGTAACAACGACGCCAACACGCGAACCAATAGTCGCGTGAGTGAGACCGAAGGAAGGCGACGTGACGAAAAGCGAGGAAGAACGCGCACACCAACTGGTGGGACATTTGGGGTGGGTCTGCCGTCGATCGATCGCACAGTGTGTGATTGCGGCTGCGAGCGCATCGATTGAGGAGACTTTTTTCTTGAGCCGCTCGAAACGAGCGAGGAGCGCTCGTGCAGTCAAGCGGAAGATCCCTATTTATCACGCGACTCGACGCGCGTTCGAGTGCCGACCATGGCTGAACCATCGATAAAGCTCGGGTGCGACTTGTTGAGGCACGCACGTATCACGAGTGCGTATGAAACTCACGGACGCTTTGTGTTGTGGTGTGTGGGCAGTAAAATCTTCATTGGCGGCCTCTCGTACGAGACCACAGACGGTGAGTCCATGGGGCTCTTCACTATCTGTTCCCAATCCCACAAGACTGACGAAGGGATTTTTCTCCGTGTCATGTAGACAAACTTCGTTCGTACTTTAGTGCGTTCGGTCCCGTGACCGATGCGGTCGTGATGAAGGACCCGATCTCGCGCCGCTCGCGGGGCTTTGGCTTCATCACGTACGCGGATCCGATCTGCGTCGACCGCGCGCTCGCACAACCAAACCACATTCTCGATGGACGCCGCGTACGTTGCTTTTATACTCTCAAATGCTTCCAAGTAGTATGGGCACGCATGTGAACGGAAGGCGCTGATCCGTGTGTGTCTTTGCGTGTCTTTATAGGTGGAAGCCAAGCGTGCAGTGCCGCGTGCCGAAAGCACAACACGAGACAGTATCAGCAGCACGGGCAGCAGCCGCAACGGAAGTATCATCTCGTCCACGAGTGTGAGCAGCAACGCCGGCACGACGAAAAAGATTTTCGTTGGTGGGCTCCATTACGAGACCAAAGACGGTACGGCCTTCACTTTTCTAGCAAGGCAAAAGGGAAGACAGCGCTGACTTTTTTTCTTTTGTTTTTTTCCAGCTGAATTCCGTCGCTACTTTCAGCAATTTGGCAAAGTCATGTCGGCCGAAGTCATGTTCAACCGCGAGACCAACAAGTCGCGCGGCTTTGGCTTTGTGATTTTTGAGCATGAAAACAGTGTCGAGCTCGTGCTGCAAGACCACACACATGTGATTGACGGCAAGTCGGTCGAAGTCAAGCGCGCCGTGCCGCGCACCGATGTGCCGCCTCCGCGTTCGGTGTCGTCTCGTGCCGGATCATTCAGCGGCACGGCCGGACCGGGCTCCGTGGGCAGTCTGGATGACGTGAGCGTGACCTCGACGGCCTCGATCTCGCGTGCCGGCACGCCGTCAAGCAGCCTCTCGGCGAGTGCTGTTAGCGTGGGCGATCGATACAGCGGATCTGCTGGGAACGGATCCACGCTCAGCGGGTACGCTGCTGCTGTGCGTTACGGAGGAAGGGGCATTCAACGCAACAACTCCATGCACCAACCGTCGCCGATCCATGACATGGCGAGTCTCGACAATCCCGAACACACACTCGCGCGCGTGGCCGATCGACTGACCAATTTGGTGTTGGAAGATGACCACGTGTCGAGTGCCTTCTCGACGACGTCCTCATCGCGCAGCTCCCACAAGATCCTCGACTCGCCAGTGGCACCATTGCTGTCCCCGCTGGGAATCACGCCGCGCTCGCTTAACGCCCCGATGACGGACCAGTGGAACATGTCGCCTGCACGCGTGACCCACGACCGGCCGCAGCTATCGCCTGCGAGCCAAGCCGGTGGCCCGTGGCAGACGCGTCCGTGGCAGAAAGGATGGGCATCCCAGGCTGAGCGAGAAGACCGCTTTGCGGGACGTGGGTCGTCTTCGCAGGACCCTCTTGGCAACTCGTACTTTTCAGCGTTTGCGGGCGACCATCGCCGTGGGTCGGGAACGTCCATGAGCCAGAGCACGTGGAGTCCGTCACGGTACTCGTCGTCGAGCGCCGAGTTTGGCGAACTTGGTGCTGGAAGCGGAAGCTTCGGTGGCGAGTCGAGTCTCGGCGGCGACCACGGTTTAGGGGGTGGGAATCCCGTGTTTGCGGCCAATGGCAACGGTACCATTGGCAATGGCTCGGGTATCGGCTTGGGGCCTCGCTCGCCCTACAGCTCGCTCGGTGGGTTCTTGGCACCGACCGAGTTCTTCTCCCAGAATGAGCCGGAGATGCCCTTTGACAGTCCTCTGGGCGGCACTGGTGACAACTTCAGCGACGAGAAACTGGAGATCCGCTTGGAGCAGCAGTACTCGTAGAGGCCGAGGACCGCACCCCGAGGAAGGGTGCGAACAAGACTTGACAGACAGTCAAGCCATCGCCGACTGTGCCAAAGGCTTCGGATGCCCGAGTGAGAAGACTCAAGACACACAAGACGTCAACGACAAAGACAGCAAGTTACTCGTCGCCGTCACCAACAAGAGAAACGCCCCCAGTGGCGGGGGTGCTTTCTCAAGAGATCAGCAAGGTAGATAAGGATAGGCAGGCAATAGGGTAGATCGATAGTCAGATTAGTTTTCTTTTTAGTTGGACAGGACAAGGACACAGAGCAGCGGAAAAGTAGTAGAATTGAAAAACCTGCAGCCACACCAGGGCAGCTCGACGCATTGATAGCGACGAGAAAGATTGGGCCACGTGGCGAAGCACTTGTAGTAGCAGTAGGAAAAGACCCCATTGAATTTGTAGCAATTACTACGTCGTACTAAATCGTAATATCTGACGATACGTTTCTAAATTTCGTATTCAGAGTTGAAGTTTCGCAGATAATATTAGCTTAGCTTAGTCCAGTGGACTAATCACTCTGTTTGACCTTCTCCAACGTGAAAAAGCTCCAAGTGGAAAAACGGTCTTCGCTGGAGAAACAGAGCGAGTATGCATGGCACGACGTGGGGCATGGACACGGACAAGCACGAGAACCACTGGCGGCGCACGTTCTGCCAGATCCCGTTCCCGCTCATCTATGAGCGTGCCGAGAGCGGCAAGCGCAGCCTCCACCGCCTCGTCGAGTTTTTCAGGCGCAAGGCCGAGGCCGACCGCACTGCGAGCGAGGAGCTCCGCGCCATGCTGCTCACGCCCATCGACAGCGTGACAACAGCGGTGCTTGATGACTTGGAGGAACCGGGATCGAGCATGCGCCGCGCGCTGAGCGAGGTCAAGAACTATGTGGACGCGACGTGCCACCAGCAATTACTGCTGGCCCGTGTGCTCGAAGAGCAGGTCGCGGAGCCGCTCATGTCGCTCCAGGAGGCCTCGGAGATGTACATTCGCACGTTGCAAGGTGAGATCCGCAACGTAAATGACCAGTACAACCAAGCGCTTGGCACCCACGACCTGGCGGCCGCGCGACTGCGCAAGGCATGCGACGAATTGGCCGAGGCTAGCGAGCGGCAGCGGGTGGCTCTCCACGGCATTGGCGTGCCGGCGTTTGAGCTGCAGCGGCTCGCGAGTCGCGTCGCGAAATGCGAGGACGAAGTCGCGCAGGCCGAGCTGGCAAAAGCGCAGACCAAGACGCTGCTGTACAATCGCATTGTCGCGCGGGACGAGATGGCCATGGCAGTGAGCGTGGCGTACCAAAAGGCCGAAGAAGAACGACTGGACCAGCTCAACTCGTGTCTCGAGCGGTTCCTCCATATCGAGAAAGAACGCGTCAAGGCGGCCGAGAAAAGGCTGGGCACGCTCGAGACCCACATCAAGAATGTAAGCCGCGCTGAAGACATTCAGCTGCTGATCCACAACCACCGCAACCCGGACAATATGCATTTCCAGGGCAAGGCACTGGCGTTGCTCGACTGGCACTGGAGCAAGACCGTGTCAGAGCAAGAGAAGAGAAAGGATAGAGACCAAGCACAGGACGCTACGCGACGCGGCGAAGCCACGGGAGTGGCCGGGACCAGATCCGAGTTGTTGGCCGAGCCGATCGTGATCCCGCAACACCATTTCGACGAGGTTAGTGCTTCGAGTCTAGCAGAGAAGAGCCCGCATCGTGCGCTTGCCGAGACGCCCATGGGCAGATCGCTCCACGGTCTGTTTGCAGCCGATAGTCAGCCGAATACGCCCACGAACAAGCCACCGCTCCCTCGTAGCGTCAGTGATACTGGCTCGGCCGACGGTGGCGATGGGGATAAGGAGGGTGACGACACAACGGCGACCGCGTCGGCGCTGGCCGTCGAAACGGAACTTGGCCAGGTAACCGAGGAGCTGACACTGGAGAGTGCAGAATCAGCAGCTGAGACCGTGGTGCCACCACCAGAGGCGAACGCCGTGGCTGAATGCGAGCAAGTGCCAGTGTTACTGCCGGCGTTGAAAGAGATTGTCGAGTCGACGTGCGAGACGCAACCTGGTCGTGCGCTGTTCGTCAAGTGTCTCAACCGCCAACGCAGTCTCGAGACGCGTGTCAAAGACCAGGCCAGCTTCGACGCACTGGTCGAGTGCTTTGACATCTTTTTGGACCACTGTCTCCGCGAGGACGACGTCAAGGCCGCCAAGACGGCGATGATCCTAGCCGAGACGTTCTACCTCGCGCGTAAAGATACAACGCCAGCGGGTGACGAAGACACCGAGCAGTTTCGACGAGAGCGTGGCAGCTCGTGGGGCTCAGCGCACCACGCGTTGGGGCGCGCCTCGGCTCGCATCTACCTGCAGGAACAGGTCAAGAAGCACGCCATTTGGAAGAACCCGTCGTTCTGGGAAAAGGCGTTGCTGCTCGCGCTCGGCGAGGAGCTCCACCGCACGCCGCAGCCGTGTGCGTGGGAAGACCTGCCATCCGGTCTATCGAACAGTCGCAATCAGTCGAGCAGTGGCAGCTCGGATAGTATTGCAGGCATGGGCGACGTGCAGGGCAGCTCGGGCAATGGGAAGGGTGGTGCCGGTGGCAGCCTGTACACCCGTGAGGAGGCCGTGAGCCGAGTCCACAACATTGTGTTTGGCCAGCTCGGCTCGTTCACCCTCAGTATGCTCGAGTTTGACGTGCCGTTTCTTCAGATTGAGTCGTTCGTGGAGACCATGTGCGACGCCCATGAGCTGACCGAGGACCAGCGGTTCCTGCTGCGCAAGAACCTGCAAGAGATGTTTGCCACGCTCAAGTAATTCGCAGTGGTGCGCGAGGCTTCATGGAATCTCTTTGTCTCGTCACAAGAAGTGAAAGGCAGAGAGCCTGTCAAAGTAGGCATTCTGCAACAAAATGGGAAAAATATCAGCCTGCAACTCACTGTCACCCTTCGTCTGCGTGAACGCACTGCTACTACAGTATTGGCGAATCCACTGTTGCCCGCCGGTGTGGGCAGAAACCCACTATTGTGGATGATGAAATCAGCACATCTCACCATCACTCCGTTATCAACCCACCCTGCGACAGTTCATTTTAGCAACATTTTAGCAATAGCTCAACTGGAAACACGTGGCCTCAAACATGAAGCAGGATCCGTCCGACAAGTACGCATCGCTGCACGAGCCCAGCGCGCCGCCCATGGCACAGCTCGTGCCCCCCTACTACGCCGAACCAGCGCCGTATTACGAGCACGAGCAGCCGCTGCTGCAGCCGCTTCTCGACCAAGCGCCGCCTCCGCCCGGCGCTGTCGTGTACGGGCTTCCACCGCCGTCGTACTACCGTGATGACGAGTACTTTGAGAAGGACAGTTGCTGCGGCATGATCTTCAAGCTCTTTGCGTTCCACTTCCTGAATGCCTTGCTGAGCATCGTGGCGTTTGCGATCGTGGCCACTGGCGCCGTGCTCTCGATTGGCCTGCTGCCATTCTGTTGCTGCGGCATTGTCGTCTCGTGTATGTTACTGGACGCGGTCCGCGTCTGCGCGAAGCTCGACGTGCAGCTCCACAACTTTGTCACGCCGCCGCAAGAGAAAATCTTCACCCGTATCCCCATGCGAGAAGGCTTGTCCGGACTCGAACGAGAACGCCTCGCGCGGAGCCTCATGAACTGGTCGACGCGGTCGTTCATGGTCGTGCTGTACTACTTGACGCTTAAAGTCGTGGTAGGTATTCTCAGCCTGGCCGTGTTCGTGGCCGCAGTCGCATTATCGTGCGTCTGTCTGGTCGTGCTCAGCATCCCTCTGATGTACGTTGCATCGGGCGTGTCACGGACGGTGATGCGCGCGTTTTGTTGCGAGCGGTTCTCGACGCACGACTATGGGCACTCGGAAGGTCGGCTCGTGATCGATGTGCACCGCGCGTGAGAAGAGGCAGTCATCGTGTAAGCTGCCAGAATACGATCACGCAGTAACACGAACTGGTCTCCAGCTTCTTTAACTACAATGTGTATTATACTTCTGAAGTAGTCGTTATGTTGCGCTGCTTTTGACCTCATGCATGTGCAGGCGTACAGTACTGTAGGCACGGAAATGGAAGCGGGGTGAGGAGATGGTGACTGACCGTACCCATCCGTTCGACACCTGCAAACACTCTGAGAAGGAGCGCTTGTCAAAACCTCAAAACCTCGATCAACTTACCATCATTCCGTGATCTCCTCCTGAGACCAAGCGAGACGAGAACAGGCAGCTCATTTCCGTTGGCGACGACAAGCCAGCAAGTGCTGCCCAGCTGACGAGACAGCATGAAGGACGATCCGTCGGTGCCGCGCCAGGACACGAACTACCCGTCGCTGCCGCCGCCGAGCGCGCCGCCCATGGCGCAGCCCGTGTACCACTACTCGAACCCGGCACCGCAGCAACAGATGCAGTACCATCAGGAACATTCGTCCCAACAGTACCATCAGCCGCCTCCAGCGCAGCAATATGTACCCCCGCACCAGCAGCCGCTCGTGCAGCAATTGCCGCCGCCCGTCGCTGTGGTGTACAATCCGCTGCCGCATAGTGGCGACTACCGCAAGGAAGGCTGCTGCGGCATGATCTTCAAGCTCTTCGTCTTCCACTTGATGAACGCGATCTTGGGCATCGCGGCGTTCGTAGTCGTGGTCGTCGGTGTCTCCACGTCGATCGGTCTGCTCCCTTTGTGCTGCTTTGGCGTCGTCATCTTCCGCCTGGTCCTGTACGTTGTGCGCTTCTGCGCACAGCTGGACGTCGAGCTGTACAACTACATTTCGCCGCCGGAAGAACACGTGTACGTCAGCATCCCCGAACGCGCAGCGTTCTACGGTCTAGAAGGTCAACGCCTCGCACCGAGCCTCATGAACGTGTCGCCTCTTTCGCTGATGGCGACACTTTACTTCTTGACAATCAAGTATGCGCTCGGTCTCATCAGTCTCATCATCCTCATCACGTCGATCTCGCTCCCGCTGGGCGGGAATATTGCAGTGGCGTCCGATCCTGACACGACTGTTCTTGTCATGGGCATCGACATGCAAGAGTTCAACTTTGAAACGGATCCGTTCGGCTTCACGGTCGCGTGTCTGTGCCTGTTCGTGATCAGCCTGGCATTGATGCACATCGCTGCCCGTCTCTCTCGCGCAGCGACGCGGTTCTTCTGCTGCGAGCGGTTCTCAACGTACCGCTATGTGCAGACAGCGTACGATTACCCCACGACCGCGCAGTACCCCTCAGCGACCGCAGCCTACGGTTCAACGTCGTCTTACTAGAGTGTAGCAAGGAGATCCGGACGTGGAAGTGTGCATAGTGTAGTTGCTTACTGAAAGCTCGAACGATTCCTATTGCCCCTCTTCGCATCTCCTGTACTCGATCTCAATCCTCGTTCTCACCACTTGTGGACATAACGTACTAAATTAGCGTAAGGTTAAGAACCAGTGGGTGTACCGCGTTACTGTTGGAATAAATCTCAGCACAATCACGCCACTCAACAAGAAAGCTTCGAAGAACACCACATACTGTGCAGGACCATCTCTCCCGCAAGATGCAACAGCCCAGCGCGCCACCTCTCGAGCTCCCCGCCAAGGCTGCAGCGGCCACTGTCGCACCCGAGCCGCTGCCGCCGTCCACGCGGTCCACAGGCGCGAGCGGGCTGATCTGGCTCACGGTCAAGCTCGTGCCGTACCATGCACTCAACTTTGTGCTCGCCACCGTCGCCTTCCCCGTGGTGCTCACGGGACTCTGCGTCTCGGCCGTGCTGCTGCCGCTGTGTCTATTGGGCGTGCCCGTCTACTTGCTGCTGCTTCAAGTCACGCGCGTCTTTGTGATCGTGGACGTTGCGCTCGCCAACACGATCACACGCTCGCAGGCCGAGATTCACTGGAAAGTCCCCGACGAGATTGACGAGCACTCGGCGATCGCGTTCGAACGGCGGCTCGCGCCCAAGCTCGCGCGCATCTCGTTTCGCTCGACGCTGGTCGTCGTCTACTTTGTGACGATCAAGTTTGTGCTGGGCATGATCAGCTGCGTGGCCGTGAGTCTGCCGCTGCTTCCAATCGTTTCGGAACTTGTCGCCGACTTTGCGACCGATGCGGCCAACACGGTGATCGCCGGCTGGCCCGTCGCGAAATTCAACTTTGGCACGAATCCGTTCCTGTACTTTCTCACGTGCGTCGGCTACTTGATCGGTGGCGTGCTGCTCATGCACGTGTTTGGTCGTGTCTCGCGCGAAACGACGCGTCGCGTGTGCGCCCAAGAGATCAAACCCACGGGCGCCCCCAGTTCGAGCCTCGCCGCAGCTGCGTGAAATAGACCCACAAATGATGTGGTCTCATTGAAGGCAAACTGATGCAGCACCATAAAATGCTCGACAGATTTCTCTCTTTTTCTCTCTGTAAGACGTAACTTTTTGACAAGCGGGATCTCGCGGCAGGATCGCTGAACCAACCGTGACTTGTGAGAGATGACAGCCTTGGCGCCAAAACACTGTCTGATAGTTTCTGGGGCAACCTTGTCTAGTTCTAGTAATTTTATTACCTTGGGTGAGTCGCCTTGACCGCATAATAGTGTGGCTCACACACTACTGTAATTGTAGGTTGCCAATCGAAGTGTGTACCACACTAAATACTAGGAAGTTGAAGTGGCAGAATCTTGGAGAGAACAAATTCTCCCGCCTCGGCACAGCCCCAATCACCTTTTTTTCCGCCTCGAAGACAAGCGACACAGCGGCAACCACCGAACGAGAAGCACAATGGTGAAAGGTGGGGAATTGCGATGGCTCGGAGGACTTTGCTACGAGGCGATTGACTGACTGCATGTTCTGCTGTAGGCCTCCTCAAGACGCCGACAGGTCGTGGCGCCAACGACGGCCCCACGGCGCCTACAGCACCCGCTGCCGTGTCCGCTGCCGCCGCTTCACTCGAGATCACCGGCCGCGGCGACCTCACGCAGGAAGGTCTCACGCAGGAACGTTCTTCCGACACCAACGATGAGCACAGTTCCCGCCACATTCCGGATGACATGCAGCTGCTTGTTGAGAACCTCGCGGCCGAGACGGCCCAACTGGTCGCAGAGCGCGGCGTTCAGTGAGGTCGAACGGCTCACTAAAGAGCTAGGCGCTGTGCGTCGCGACATCCAGCGGCTCAAGTTGTTCAAGGACAGCGATCTTTGCCAGGGCGAGGTCCACCGGATGACGGTCAAAGCCGAGCGCGACACTGCACGCCAAGAAGTGTCAATGCTGCGCGAGCAGTTGAAGGCGATGCGATTCGCAGCTTCGAACGCCGCGACGAACGCCTAGCAAGTCGGTACGTGGAGCCCACCGAGGAACATGGTGTGTCTAAATCTAACGTTGCTCGTCTGATGAACGCAGCAACCCCGTCAAGCGCGTTTAGCGGCCGCGGGCAACATGCCGTCCTGTCAAAGTGGACTCCAACAGTAAAGCATAGAGAGCTAGAAAAAAGAGACCTTCGAAGAATACAGTACCCAACACGCGCCTCTGTTTTCATTGTACTAGTACCTTACAACGTCCGGCAGTCCGTTCCCACCGAGCTCGTATCTCACATTCATTCCGCATCCGCATCTTTCCCCAAGCCTCCGAGAATGGTGAACCTGCAGAAGGTGATCGATGCACTTCTCTCATGGAAAGGTGCTTCTTCAGCAGAAATCATGGATTCCTAATCGGTTGGTGCCTCAAGTTTGTACGTCTGTCTACACTACGTACCCCACTGCTCATGATTTTCGTGTGCATGATAATTTGTTGGTTGAATGGCGAACGATTGATACCTCAAGGAGTGATGATTTTTATGCCGCGTCTCATCCTCTTTCGAAACCTCAACATGTGAAAATTACGGAGCCCGTTGGACTCACTGCTGTAGGTACTGCGAGTAGGTATTAATACTGCGAGCATGAGCTCGTTGGACACATGAGACGAGTGGGTCACGAGGGATGCAGCGACCCATGGCCAGTCCTTTGAGTCCAACAGCAAATAGCCACAGCATACAACAACGCATACTATTTCGGTTTTGGTTGTCAGACCCGCCAGAGAGTTGACTCTCATAGATGTAACAGTGGATCACAGCGTGTCGTGAGTCCTACGTGATGTGTCTCGCGTCCCGTGGTATTCCACCGCGTATCTCTGACTCAATCTCGACTACATGATTCCGTCATTCCGCATTCTTCATCCGGCTGCTCAACCACAACAACAACAACACCCCTCTCTTTCCACGCCATGGACTACGCCACCAAGCCCGTCAGCACGCCACCGCACAAGGGTAAAGACTCGTATTTTCAGTCGAATCTTTTCGACAAGCCCCCAACGGCCGTGCCTGTCGCTCCCCAGGCCGTGGCGACGCCAGTGGAGACATCCTACACCGCCGCGTACGAGCCAGCCGATCAAACCCCATCGAAAGCCCAGCTCTGTGCACTCACGTGGCGCCTCGTTCCTTTCCACGCGGCGAACTTTGTGTTGGGCACAGTCGCGTTCTGTGTGACAGTCACGGGTGTCTGCCTCGCCATAGGGCTGCTCCCGTTGTGCTGCCTCGGCATTCCGGTCTACTATGGCACGCTCCACGTCACGCGCGTACTCGCGATCGCTGACGTCGCCCTGGCTAATGCGATCACGCCCTGCAGTGGCGCCGTTCGTTTGAACGCATCCGACGGTGGCTCAGGCTCTGGGCATTCGGGGAATGATCTTCGAATCGCACCCGATCTCACGCGTGTCTCGCTGCGATCAAGTTTGGCCGTCCTGTACTTTGCGACCATCAAATTTGCACTGGCGATCCTGAGCGCCGTCGCTGTGTGGCTGCCGATTCTCCCCATCACGTCCCAGATCTCGGCCAGCTTCTCGTCGCCCGACCAAAAGATTAACAATGCAGGCTGGGAAGTGCACAGCTTCAACTTCAGCACCCACCCCGTGTGGTACACGCTGACGTGCATTGGTTTCTTTGTCGGTGGCATCGTGCTCATGCATGTGATCGGTGTTGCGTCGCGTGAGACGACGCGCTACGTTTGCTGCGCCAAGCCACAGCGCAACGCCAATGCCACAGCGGTGGTGTGAGCAGTTTAAAAGACGATGGAAACGCCAGTAACGCGGACAGCAAGCAAGCAGGGCGGGGAAGTGTGTTGCACTATAGCTCATCTTCTTTTCTATATTCCCAACCAATCATACTCTCCCTGTATATTTACTTCCCGTGGCTCTTGGTGCTTCTCGTCAGTCCACAGTCAAATTGATCAATGGGTCTATTGCTCAGCGTCCTTGATGTGTCGTTTCGCGCGCGTGAGATGAGCGATTTGAATGATGAGCAAGTGGAGGAGATCCGCATGGTCACGTCGCGTACGTCTAAGAGTCTCATCTGGATAGTGGAGATATATCATATACCACGTACTACTGTAGTGCCGGAGCGAGAGATCCATCGCGTTCGCAGGAAGTACCGAGCACTTGTGTCACAGGAAACGATGGGCAAGGACGAGTTCTTCTCGATACCAGGTGTGGGCGGACCTCTATGCCATCTCAAGTGTTCTAGTGTCCCCAATCAATACGCTCATTCTCATAATTATGCTGGGCCTAGGCATTCTCGTGAACCCACTCAAGGAACAGATATTCAAACTGTTTGAGCTCACGGCAGACGCCACGATTTCTTTCATGGTTCGGGTCCATGGACAATGAAATGTGCTTCTAGATTTCCTGTATTCATACAGCGGTCCGTGCAGGAGTTTGCTCGCTTCGTCGCCATCTACAGCTACCACAGTTCACAGGACACCAAGCTGCGAGGTGCGTCAGCTGTGCCCATCTATCCAACCCAATGCGTTTACCTGATCGTCTGTGCTGCTGTCGAAAGAGGCCTTTCGACTGCACGATTTCGATGGCGACGGCAAAATTTCCCGTGGGGATCTCAGCAAGTACCTCACTCTGACGTACCAGGGATCAACCGAGGAAGGGGAGTCACCTGAAGACACCATGAAGCGGCAACAAGAAGTACGGACCCTCACGAGCTCTGCCGGTAGATGAGGAGAACTGATAGTCGTACGATCTTTACATGTCATCAGACCATCGACAATGTCGTCTCCCGTGTCTTTGAGGAGGCCTCGTCGGATCCGAGCTTGGCGTTTCTCGCCTATGAAGACTTCATCAAGGTACAGAAAGCGGAGGCTGCGATCTGAGCTGGCATACAGCAATGGCTCACACGTGTATCGTGGTGGGGGGGG
>JAADVZ010000635.1:0-18594 GCA_023335925.1 Pythium phragmitis | reverse complement strand
TGGTAGTCTTGTGAGAGTCCACCACCCCAGCTGAGACCGGATTGCATGTGGTTCGCACCGAGGAGGCAGTTGATGAGCGTGCTCTTGCCTGTGCCGGGGTTTCCGAGGAACAAGCGGTTCTCGCGGATCGTGCTCATGGTGGAGAAGACGTTTCTTGGAGGAGGAACTGAGCGAGAGAATGCAAGTCGGTGAATGCAATACTCCAGCGATCATGCGGCTTCGGGGAAGGAGGTGTTTTCTCTATCTCTCACACTCAGCCTCAAGACCGCATTGCTGTAGAGCCGGATATACCCTAGAGTACGACATACTGTAAACAACATAATCACAGCATCACCAGCTGCAGCGTGCCCACACCGCCCACATGCCGCCATACCGAATGCGTTAGAGTGCGATCTTGTTGGAGCAGCCGGCTGCCCAGGTGGTGGTCTCTCCCACCTGAGCTATCGTTTCAGTAGGTGTGTACAATAGATCATGCAAGCATACCTTGCGATACAACTACGTCTTGACAGTCAGTCCCCCGTCAAAGGTGTCTGTATTTTGCATGCCTGCATGGATTCAGACTAGCTGCTATTCAGATAGTAAGTACCTTGAAAGACACATAACCGGGCAGGGTCGGGAGAGGATCCAGCCATTGGTTGAGGAACCGGATGGACGCTTCCGAACACAAAGAGCTCGACATCCGCCAGTCCTCTGCCACTTCCACTTCGGTCTCGGTCACCTTGCATTTCCACATTCTCCATCCACTCACCACCGCCACAATGGTACAAGAGAGCTGGATCTTCCTAGGCAACCCGGGCGTTGGCAAGAGCACGCTGCTCAACTGCCTCGCACAGCGTGCCGTGTTCCCATCCGGGATCAGCTACGGCGGTGGGCTCACGATGGACGTGCAGACCTGCGTCGACTACCGGCGAGATATCGTGTACACGGACACGCCGGGGCTGGCCGACCGCACGGCCGAGCGCGTAGCTGCCGACGCCATCACACGGGCACTGCGGTCCTGTGGTCCGCGCGTGAAGCTGTGCTTTGTCGTGCGGCTCCAGTACGGACGCGTCGTGAGCCAAGACCTCGTGACCATGGAGCGGGTGCTGGACTCGATCCGCGTGGAGGACGTGCCCTTTGGCATCATCATCAACTGCGTGGGGCCTGCCGTGTGCCGGAACCTGGCGACCGACCCACGCGCGTTCAAGCGTCTAGCTGCGCTCATCAACAGCGGCAAGTACTCGACGCCGCATCTGCTCGTGATCCCCGAAATGGAAGAGCTGCTGGACCAAGACGACTGCGTGGTCGAACTCCCGCGAGGCGTTCGTCCTGCGCTCGAGCAGTTCCCTGCCACGTACCTCCAGAGTGACAGGATCGTTGGTATTAATGTCGAGGGCTTTCTTGGCGATGTGGACCGCTTGAAGCGATCCGTCTCGTCGATGGAGCAGGACGAGGAGCTTCTGTTTACGAAGCAGAGGCAGCTGGAGTACAAGCGGCCCGACTTTTGGAAGATCGCGACGGCGGCGCTAGGTGTGGTTGGTGCGGTGGTGAATCTGGTCGTGGAGATCATCAAGTAGCCTGTGTCAGTAGAGAGCATTGTCCTTAAACGGTGTAGTGACATTGAAGTCATTCAAGCTGGGCATTTTCTCTCCGACTGAGTGACTTCAATGTCACTACGCGGTCTCCCGTCTTCAAAATAGCTGCTTCTCACCTGCTATTCTTGGTCCTGCTGCCTCACGAAGCCTATCGGGCTCAGATCGATCTCACGCGTGTTCTGGTAGGAACCCCAGGACGAGAAAGCAGGATACCCATCGCCACCTTCTCGTTCTCTCTCCACCAGTCAGGAATCACCAAAACCAAAAAGGACATCCACACACCACGAAACCAACCATGACCGACGGAGGGCTCGGGTCACCGTCGCGCGGCGGGTCGTCATCGCCGCCCAAGTCGCCGGGCAAAGGCAGCGGCTCGCCGAAGGGCGTCGTCTACACGGGCTTCAACGACGTCAAGTCGTCGGTCGGCAGCCAAGTCGACTCGCGCAAGGTCACGGCGCCGACCACAGTCTTTGGCAGCAGCACGCGGCCGCAGACCACGAGCGGCGGCGGCAGCGGCGCCAAGTCCCCTGGTCCCGGCGCCTACCAGATCCCGTCGTCCATTGGCAAGCCCGTGGTCTCGACCATGGTCACGGCACCGGCGTGCTCGATCAGCGGCCGCGAGAAGTTTGGCTCGACAAACGACCCCAAGCTGTCGAGCAGCATACCCGGGCCGGGCGACTACACCTCGAGTATCGTGAACCCGCGCGAGCGCGCGGCGCCGCGGTACTCGCTTGGGAAAAAGTGGGCACCCGAGTTCGCGAGCATGAAGAAGACGCCCGGGCCGGGCGCGTACGAGGCCGCGACGACCATTGGCCGCACCGTGCTGTCGACGCAGAAGACGAACCCGATGCCGGCGTTCCCGCGCGTCGAGCGCAAGTCGCTCTCGCACAGCAGCACGGCCGACGTCGGGCCGGGCCAGTACGGTGTCGTGGTCGCGGCCGTGGGCAAGCAGGCTGTGTCGACCATCTCGACGGCCGCGAGCTTTTCGTTCGGCACGGAGCAGCGCTCGAAACTCGGCGCCAAGGGCGGCGGCATGGGCGACGTGCCCGGGCCGGCGTCGTACCAGCCAAAGAGCTCGGTCGGCTGGCAGGTCGAGTCGACCTACCGCACAGCGCCCAAGGTGTCAATGTCGGGGCGGACCAAGTTTGGCAGCCACATCTGACCTTCTTTACAGTAAGACAGCCAGTAATGGAGACGTATGCGAATGACTCGTGTAGTAATATCAGGGTCCTGGGCCGGGAAGTGTACAGTACGAGGTCCTGAAGCAGCTGCAGGAGGTCAGCGGAACCCGAGCAGAAGAAGAGAGCAAGAGTCATCCATTGATTAAGAAGCAGGCACGTCTCGCCACCCGAAAGAGACCTACGGTACACGCAAACGACTGGCTGTCCCTTGGGCACACGACGACGGTGACCCTGCCAGTGGCATCACGCCCCCTCAGCTCCCCACAGACGCGTCACCCTGAAGCGACTTGGTTCAGCCGTGAGCGATTGCGCCATGATGGGCTGACCACTGCAAGTCCACAGTGAGGAGACCGATTCAACAATCATGGGATTTGCTCAGTCGACAATTGTCCCACGCCGACCAGCAGCAGCTGCGGCTGTCCATCAACTGACTCGGAAGTGCAGAGTCAACAATATTCCACACAGTCGTATTCCCCCATCAGTTCACCAATCACCACACGTCATAGCGACCGGGAAATCCAGCGAGCGGAACCATTCGATCATCACAAAGTATGTATTGTCTCAGGTATCCATTCTCACGCAGATATCCTGCTTATAATGACTAGGTGCAAAAAGCAGTACAGACAGCTATCCGATTTCACAGTGTATCAATGTACAGTAGAGCCACTTTGCCCAAAGTTCACTCCACAACTCCGAGTCCAAGTCCTCCAGCCACTGAGCCAGTGGTCACCGCAAGGGGGGAGTTTCAGTCGCCGGCCTGTCTATGCCAATCACGACAGCCACACACGGCGTTCAGTTGAGCTGCTCGCCCGCAATTGTTGACACGCCTCACAATTGGCGAAAAGCTCCCGCCCCAGTGCTGGGGCCTGATGGGAAAAGCTCCCGGTTGCTCCCTGACCATCGCTGTGGTGAAAAGTGCAGGTGCGAAACGGGAAGCCTCGTGACCTCCTCCTCCCTCTCTCTATCCGTGATTCCGTTGGTCTCACTTTGCAATCGGCCTCCAAGTCCCCATTCATAGAGCTTCTACCATGGCCCAGGACTTTGCGGCCCTCAAGACGCCACCGGCGGTCGAGGACGACGCGGCTCCGCCTGCCAAGCCTTCCTCGCTCTCGTCCATCGCGACCGCGCTCCGCCTCGCCACGCTGCTCATGATGGCCGCGTTTGTCTTTGGCAACATTGGCACGTGGGCGCCGCTCTTCGAGCTCCAGCTCATCAACACGTTCACCAAGTGGTGGAACGGCTTCCCGCACGGCGATGTGGGCGGCGGCCACGCCGGCCACTCGGGCAGTATCATGGACACGGGCGTGCAGCGCAACATTTCGCACACGGGCCACACCGAGATGGTGCGCCCGACCTTCCTCCTCCTCTTCTGCATCCTCCCCTTCTTCCTCAGTCTACTGCTCATCGAGGCGCTTCAGTTTGTCGCCCCGGCGCGCCGTGCGACCGCGACACTGCTCTGGTCCTCGGCCAAGCTGCTGCGCCGCAAGCCCACACTCCCGCTGCTCGGTCTCTCGCGCCTCACAGTGGGCGAGTGGCTCTTTGGCGTGCTCTACGTCGTGGGCGGCAACGTGCTGTGCATGTGGTTCCAGTGGGACCGCCGCATTGACAATGCCCGCGCGGCCAAGAACCTCACGACCACCAAGTACTGGAACATCATTGGCATCAGCAACGGCTACCTGTGCATCTACAACATGGCTTTTCTCCTGCTGCCCGTGACGCGCAACTGCGTCTGGATGGAGTTCTTCAACATGTCGTACGCCAACGGCGTCAAGTTCCACCGCTGGATCGGCTTTGCCACGGTCATCACGGGCGTGATCCACACGCTGGGCTACTGGGTCAAGTGGGTCCGCGACGGCACGTGGCAAAAGTACCAGCTGCCATGCTTCCACTGCGACATCACCGTGGACCCGGAAGGGTACTACCCGTGGTTCAACACGTTTGGCTTCATCTCGGTCGCCGCGCTCGTGCTCATGGTTCCGACGTCGCTGCCCGTCGTGCGCCGCAAGCTCTACGAGTGGTTCTACATCTCGCACTGGGTGCTCTTCCTCATCTCCTTCTTCTTTGCGATTCTCCACTGGGGCCTCATCCTCTGGTGGATCCTCCCGGCCGGACTGCTCTTCTTCATCAGCCGCGCGGCCTCGAGCTGGAATGGACTCGCGCCCATCGCCGTCCAGAGCATCTCGGTCCTGGGCGACCCGGCGTCCGGCGAGCTCGTCCAGCTCGTGGTCCAGCGCCTCTCAACGTCGCCGTCGTACGACTACAAGGCCGGCCAGTTCGTCTACCTCAACGTGCCGTCCATCTCCAAGCTCCAGTGGCACGCACTCACGATCGCGTCGTCGCCACGCTCGAGTGCCACGCACTTGACGCTGCTGGTCAAGCCCCTGGGCGACTGGTCCACGCAGCTCGTCGCGTACGCGCACGAGTGCATCGCGACCAACGCCAAGCCGGTCGTGTTCATGGACGGCTTCTACGGCGCGTCGCTCGAACTCTACGACGAGTACAAGACGCTCTGCCTCGTGGGTGGCGGCATTGGGGTCACGCCGCTGCTCGCCGTGCTCGAGCACATTGCTGCCAAGGTCGCTGCTGCCAAGGGCGACTGGCAGGCAGCGGGGCAGCCGCGTGTCGTACTGGCACTGGCGTTCCGTGAGATGACACTGCTGCGTGCCGTGGCACCCGCGGTGCTCAAGCTCAAGGAGCTGGACCCGAGCGGCGCCTACTTCCAGACGACGCTCGCGTCGTCCCAGCCCGTGCCAGGCGACGCTGCCATGGACGCGCCGTACCTTCCGGCGCCCCCCAGCAAGGGCGACAAGGCCACAACGACTCCCTCGTCGACGCGCATCTTCTACGAGCCGCTGCGGTCGAGCACGTCGCTGCGCGTGACGCTGTTCGTCGTGCTCTACGCCGTCGCGATCCTCGTGGTCGCGGGCATCCGCTGGGGCAACGGCGCCGTGCAGGGCGACAAGCACCCGGAGCTGTGGCCGCTGCAGCGCTCGGTCGAGATGCTCGTCTTCTGTGCCACCATCGCGGTCGCGTACGTGTTCATCTACTATGAATACCTCACGCTGCCAAAGGTCCACGCCAGTGCCACGGAGACGCTCGACGTGGCAGACGCTTCTGCCACGATGGCTACGCTCGAAGACGTCCACTCGATGCGGGACCTCGCCGCTCGGCTCGTCGTAGTCTTTGGCGAGCGCGTGTCAGTGGACAAGGTCCTCCAGGACGCGCTCGCGTGCCACGACCTCCCGGCCACGAACGCGTCGGCTGTGCACGCGCAAATCGGCGTCATGATCTCTGGCCCCGTGTCACTCAAGGACGCCACGAACGCCGCCGTTGTCGCGCTGGGGCGTGCCCACTTTGACGTCCACGAAGAGGAATTCGAGCTGTAATCAACCATTATAATTCAATACACTCGGGAGGAATTGGCTCCATTTCTATAGAGAGAGATGTGTAGATTTTTTCTAATTGGATTGTGAATTATAATTCGATCTGTTCGTCCTCTTCCATCTTGTGGTGCAGGGTCACGCTCTCGACGGCAAACTCGCGGAACTTGATCTTCTCGCCCGTCTTGCCAATGCGGAAGCGCTTCTTGTAGACGAGATTCGGGTACACTTCCTCCGTCTGCACGGCCACGAACCGCTCGGCGCGGGCGTTGCCGCCCTTGGGGGGCTCGAGTCGCGCGCGCGCATTGGGCAGCACGAGCACAAGGGTCGAGAGCAGAAACAAAATGCCACAGGCCGTCCACGTCGAGATGGCGCCAAAGCGCGTGTTAGCCACGAAGATCTGGTACTCTTTCGCGGCATTGGTCGTGGCCTGAGCCGTGAGGTGGCGCTGCCACGCGACGTGCGGGTTCGACGCCGCGCTCGTCACGATCGCGTGCTGGAAGAGAAACAAGAGCGCCGTGGCGCGGAGCGTCGCTGCCATGGTGCCACGGTCGCCGACGAGGCGATGGGCGCGAAGGAATGCAGCGAATTCGTCAATGTGCGTGTCAGCACCAGGGAGGCTGGTCGACGGCTTGTCCATGAGCGTGGCACTGGCGAGTCCGTGATCCTGCGTGACGATCGGCGGCTGCACGATCTCAACGAGACGTTGTGGCTGCCATGGCAGCGAGGGGATCAGTGCCACCGGGAGGATGAGGTAGCGACCCGAGCGTGGCAGTGGCAGGGACAAGCCCACGCAGGGCTGGGCCAGGGCGTCTCTCTCCGGGCAGAGGTCAAACGACGCGCCGTCAAAAGACCACGAGAGCTTGGCAAACGTCAGTGTCAGCGTGGAGCCGATAGACGCTTTGGACGAGACCGTGGAGCTGTAGAAGAAGGCGGCGGTCGGGTCGTTGCGGGGAGATGCCGGGGAGAAGGCCGAGACGGCGACCAGCGGACGCAGCCGCACGAGCGGGTCCGTGCTCTGCGAGAGGCAGGCGTCGCGTCCACACGCGACCGAGGCCGGAGAGCTGGGCGTGAGCGGAAGCTCGAGCGTGAGCGACTCCAACTGGATGTGGGGGTGCAGCTGCTGGACGGAGAGATCCAGCGTCATGCCGCTGGCATTGAAGCGAGATGGCAGGACCCGCCCGACCGCGGCCAGCAGCTCCGATGGTGTCGCCGAGAATGGCGCTTTGAACTGAGCGAGATTGAGAGCGAGATCCACGTGGCTGGCCTTGGTGAGTCGCTGAAACATGCTGAGACCGTGGCGCAAGAGATCCCCCGCGGTCTCGGGCGACATGCCGCGCTGCGCCTCTGCAACTTCTGCCACGAGCTCCATCTCGTGGCGCCAGTCGCGCAGCGGGAACCCGACTTTGACGCGCGTGGCACTGGCGAGTCGCTGCCAGTCGCCCAGCTTTCCGTCCCCGGCGTCCACTCGCCCGCCCACACTCTTGAACAGAGTCTCGTCCAGTAGTGCACTCGGCATCAGTAGCTCGTCCACTAGGAGGCGCCGGCTCTGTTTAGAAGAAGCCGCCGTGCTATTGAGCGCGTCGTCACTACCGCCGCTCTGGTTGGTCTGCACGGCCGAGAGACTGTTGCCAATGGCGATCATGACGATGGGGAAGAAGAGCAGCAACGCCGTCTTCTTGGTCTTGGAGATGGGCCGCGT
The DNA here is from genome assembly GCA_023335925.1 of Pythium phragmitis. Lineage (NCBI taxonomy): Eukaryota > Oomycota > Peronosporomycetes > Pythiales > Pythiaceae > Pythium > Pythium phragmitis. The sequence goes on along the minus strand of JAADVZ010000635.1, from coordinate 10,757 downwards.
GGCCGGGTCATCGTACCGTGACCACTTGAGGTTGTGGAGGTACACAATAAAGACGGGGAACAAGTACCCGAGCAACTGGCTCACGCCCGTCTCGATAAAGCCCATGAACACGCCCGAGTACGAGTTGAAGAGCAGCACTTTCTTTTCGGCGTCCTCGGGCCGCACGCGCGTGAGCGGGATGCCCACGTAGAGCGTCACGGTCACGGCCGAGATGAGCACGGCGCCGACAATCACGAGCAGCGCGAACCGCTTCCAGCGCAAGATGATCTCGGGCCGCGGCCGCGAGAGACCGCCAATGGTCACGGCGGACGCCACGGGCGACGGCGACGGCAGCGACTGCGGCGGCTTGCCCGAGAGCATGCGGCGGAAATCCATCTTGTCGTGCGACGACTGGTTGGTCGTGCTGCTGGCCAGCGACATGAGCAGCGGCGTCGAGCGCGGCGAGTGCTCGTCCATCGGAAGGGAAGGGAAGAAATGACTACGAGCTCCTCCCCATCGGCTGACCCGACTCAGTGAGTCCTAACGGACGCACCTCTGAAAACGGATAAGTAAAGGGGTTCCGCACCCGAGATATGACCATTTGACTGGAACAAATAGGTCCAGATACCTATGAAATCCAATATGAGCTGGCGGGCGGAAAACCTCTACAAAGCCATATGAGCTCCTGGTGATTGCATCAAATACGAGAGGCGGACTGTCTCTCTTCCCTCTCATACCAAATACAGCCACCCATAGGTTCAGTCTCCCTTCCCCTCTCTCCCTGCTCAGCTGCGCCGAGATATTTCCACTACATTCCAGCTTCCGAGATATTTAAATTCCTCTGCCGCCTCCGTCATGGGCCCCCGAACAGCGGACCGCCGGGGCGCCCTCTCAGACGACGGTATTTACGTCCCTTGAAACCACTGATTCAGTTCCCCATATCTCACTTTCTCCTCTCCTGTACCAGACGACATGCCGACGCTCGACCTGCAGGCGCAGTCGCCGTCGCTGGACGACATGGCGTTCGAAGACGACGCGCTGCCGCCCACGAACCGCGACGCTGACCACCACACGATCGTCGACATGAACTTGAGGACCGTGCGCTTTTCCATTTGCGTCACCGTCGCGCTCGTCGTGGCCTTTTCCTACGCCTTTGTCACCAACAATCCGTCCGTGGTCGCCCACGCCTCCACACAGGCCCAGGTCGACGCCAAGGTCAACTTTTTCAACGTCTTACTTGGTACCACCATGTTTACGGCCAGCAAGATCTTTGAGATCTACACCGACACGCTCATTTTCCCGACGCTCCATACGTACCTCCACAACTGCTCGCTGTACCCGGGCGACGAGCCGCAGCGCACGACGTCCAAGATCAAGACGAACGCCATCTTCTGGGGCCTCAAGACCGTAATCATTCTCATGAACGTCGGCACGACCAGTCTCTTTGTGAGTCAGCGCACGCGGCCAGGCACGACGACGACCACGACGGCCGTGGCGCTGGCGGTCCAGACCCACGCTCGGCAGCTTCAGTCTCTACCGGATGTGAACAGCGATGTCGACGCCTTCTTCTTCGCCCGCACGATCAACGAGTGGAAGTACGACGAAGTCTCGTCGTGTAACGCGCCGTCCAAGTGGACGCGTGCGGACGTCGACTATACGAGTGTGAGCCTGGGCGTCAACACGCGGCGTCCGTGGAGCGAGGAGATCGCTCGCGGGTCCTCCTCTTCCGACGACGCCGTGGTCGTGCAGCTTGCCGACTGTGCCGTGGGTAATACCGTCTCGTGTGAAGAGGCATTCCAAACCCACGGTGTGGACGCCAGCAGTGTCGCACAGCTGCTTGCGCGAGGATTCCTCACTTCCTCCTCCGGTAATTCCACTTCCATGCAAGACACCTCCAAGGATCTTCTGGCCTTTCTCCAGTCGACCACACCCGACGCAGTCGCCGGCAAGGCGACGCTATCAGTAGAGCGCGTCCACCATGCCGCCAACGGAGTGGCCTCACTGACGGCGACCGTGAATGTGCCACGCATCGTACCCGCTGACTCGCTCGTGTGTGGATCTCACCACTGTGTGATCGCCACGGCTGTCGACCCGCCACAAGAGATCTCGCTCCAGCAGCTCCCCGGACAAAAGTTTCTGACCAGAGCAACGACGCGGCACGCCATCTCGCAAGCCGGCGGATCCCTTCATGAGATCCTCTCCTTCTCGATCGCGACCCACCAGCTTCCAACGCAGTCATCATCCGTCTTCCATTGGCCGGTAGACGACGAAGGCAGTCACGTTGTACTCCAAAACCTCTCGTCGCTCGCGTCACGTCCCACGCGACTTGTGACGCTGAACGCCGTCGTGTTGCCCGAGGCCTCGGGGCTCAAGACGTGGCTGCCGGTCACAACGTCGTCCTCCGCCGTGGTCTCGTCTTATTGTGATCCGCTCGTGGACGCGTACGTAGCCCAGTTTCAGCGCGACGCGGCCGCGCTGTCGCCCTCTCACGTGGCCACGACCATGGCCACGGCGACCATGCTCTTCCTCACCCAAGACGCGAGCTACCAGCCATCCCAGCAAGCCACACTCGCGATCGAGCGACGCCTGGCCTCGACGACCACCAAGGACGACAAGACGGTCAAGCTCACGCTCAGCATCTCCATCTATTCGGCGTCGGCGACCTTTGCCGGCTGCGGCACCATGGTCATCCTCATGCTCTTCGTCATCCTGCGACCAGCCGCGCGTGTGCGGCTCTCGCCCAACACGACCCCGGCGGCGCAGTACGTACAGATTCTCACCGACGACTTGTATCCCAACATTGTCCACAAGAAGCGGCTGCGGTTCGCCAACGGTGAGGCGCTCCCGTTCAACGAGTACGTTGTCGACTCGATCGTGCTCCATGCCAAGCGCGACTCGAGCAAGAAGATTTACCTATAGACTTCATTTCTTTGTACGACTCTTTGGCTATTCGATAATTTCATTCTGGAGGAGTTCGTCGGCCAGCGGAATCCACAGCTTTTCCGTGTTTTTCACGCGCAGCAGCTTGACGAGGCCATTGTCCTCGAGGCATTTGATCGAGTTCTTGAGCGACTGCATGGTCGCATGGAGCAAGTGCTTGCGGCTCGCCACGTACACGGCGTGGTAGTCGGCATACTTGTCCTTGGGTTTCGAGTTGGCTCTGGTCCCTTCCTCACTTGCGTCGAGCTGCTGCTGCGCGATGAGCCGCAGCGTGCCCACGTCCGTGGGCGTGAGACTCTGGAGAATATACCGCACGCCGCTGATGGACTGCTCTGCGGCCTTGCCCTCGTGGGCGAGTTGCAGAGTGATCTCCCGCACGTGGGGCCGCAACGTGTCGACGCGGTGGTGGAGCCAGCGGAACCGCTGGACGTCGTCTTCATTCCAGAGCACGGGCGCGTTGACGCTCTCGACCGACGCGACGAGATGCACGATCGGCGCCAGCGCGAGCCGCGCGAGACCTGCCTGAAGCTGCGGGTCTCGCAGTGCAGGCCCATCGAGGGAGTGGATGATGAGATAGACGTGTGGGAACACGAGCGAGCGGTGCGCAAAGGCGACATCCACGAGCAGGCGGCACTATCCGATCATGTTTCAAAACCAGGTGAGACCAAAGCGAAGGGATACAGCATAACCTACTCGGTCTAAATACCTGCTGCACAAATGACTGCGTCGCGAGCCGCGCTACGTCGGCACTGGACAATCCAAAGATCTCGTTTTGAAGCAGCAGGATCACGTCCCTAAGGGAGACCGAAGGGAGCTCCCCGTGGACGTGGACAACGTACGCAGTCTCGGGCAGTGTGTCGCCGAAATTCTTGCCGTGCATAAACGTGGTCCGGGTGGTTAGACCTTTCCGGAGACCATAGCTTCTAGAGCTTCACGGGACTAACCTGGAGAAGCTCGAGCTTGGACCCGACGCCGTGCAGCAGAATACTGAAGCCCGCGCGCAGCTGACTTGCCCACCGCGGAAAGAACTAAAGCGTTTAGACTCGGTGGTCAGTATCAGAACAAAAACACTATTTGGTTTAGGTCCGTCTTGCGTACCTGCTCGTACGAGGGCCATGCAAGGCGCTTCGATGCGCGGCGCCGCGCGTCCTCGCGCGCATCGACACGGCGCAGGATCTCCTTGGTCTCGCTCGCGGGTTGCACCACAAACTCGATCGCCGCAGCGTTTCCTTGCGCTTTCTTTTCTTGTTTTTTTTTTTCTTCTTGGTGAGCTTTCGGTTCCGAGACGGTCGCCTGCTTTAGTCGCTTGGCGTTAAAGTAGGCGTTTGCGCGGGCAGATCCAAGCACGGTCGACAGTCCGTCAGATTCACCGTCAGCTTCTCGCGCGCGTACGCCCAGCACGCGTCGGCGCAGCGCGCTGCCTGTCGTGACGCTTGCACTGGAGGACGATGAGCGACTCGAGCGCGCCATTTTGGAACCTTGATCTCGGCGATGACACTAACATTTACCCCGCTACAGTGACATCCAAATGTACTGATGCAACAGATTTCCGGGTATTTCAATTTGACGACCGAAAATAGTCCAGAGTTGGTTACCAAAGCTTCTTATGGCGGGCCTAATCAGTTCAGAATGAAGTCCACATTGCGTGCAAATGGGGCTTGTACGTCCACTCTTCACCGGCACGTTGTGGTTTCACGGGTTTCAGATTTACGATTAACATTGAGTCTACCACAAATCCCCTATCCAGGGGGGCAACGGCGAACTACGGAGCACTGCGAAGTCGCCTGGCCGAGACTCTATATTCATTTGTATCGGAGACAGAATGGACTAAAACTGCGCTTGGGGGTTCTCTGTTAAGTGACGTTACTGTACACCCCAACTGAAATCAATTTTAGCCTAGTTCAGCCAAAACACGGTTACACACCGAATCCTATGTCGGACTGGTAGCCCAAAATTAGCCTAAACGTGATCACCCATGCGCTCCGTCGAAGTCGCCATATTCTCAAGCCGCCTCCTCAACAAAATCCAGATTAAGCAAACGGAAGGCAGGCATGCTCCTCGCCTCCCTCGCCTCCCAGTGTCGCATGTAGCGTGACCACAGCCATGACCACCACGCCACCGTGTCGCCCTCTCGCCCACGCAGTCTCTGGAGGAGCCCGACGCTCGTTTCCGAGTGAGCTCTCGAGGGCTGTGCGACCGATCACCGGCCTCTCTCTCGCCTAGGAAGGACACAGACATCATCAAGAGATGAGCAAGCGGACGGGAGAGAAGATCGGCCACTGACGTTCTATCGGAGCGGCTTTGCGAGCGATAGCAATGCCAGCGTGAGGCGCGAGTGCGTGGAATCACGGCCCATGCGAACGTGGCGTGAGAATCCCACCCAGGCGACCAGTACTGAAGGAGGACAGCGTCATGTTCGGTCGTGGGAGCCGAATCCCTCATCGGTTGACTCGACGAGGACGCGAAAGGAAAGGGCCGTGTGAGCGAGCGTGGTCCGCGTTGTGGGCCGGGAGATCGCCATCTTCTCCCTCGCGTGAGGTCATTTCATCGCCGGTCGAAGGATCTCTCTCTCTTTCTTGAGCTGAATTTCCACACGAGCTGTCGTCGTCACCCAAGCGTTATACCCAGAAGATCACGTTGGGGCGGAGAGACAACTCGATGGTCCACACAAAGTGACCACTACCGTATGACGTGGCCAGACAGGCAGGTAGGCAGCCCCAGAGGCTACCACTGGCGAGATAGTCAGCTGTGCTCCGTTGTCATCAAACTTCAACGCGCGATCGCGGTATGTCCCAAGGAAAAACCGGGAGCATGCTCATGCAATTTGGTCGACTGACGATCGTTCGTTAAAAGCAGGTTCTGAGTGAGGGGTGTCCGACTTCGAGCGGCGTTCGTTTCCAACGTGTACCAGCATCAGAGGAGCGTTGGGTTGCGTAGGTCATCGCTTTTCACGAAAAGAATCTCCCACGAAAAGCCAACTTCTCTGGGAGCAAGCCACCAAAAACTCCTCACACGCACCAGAAGACAGGACAAGGCGGGAGGTTGTCTGTCAGAATTTCAGCGGTCACGTGATCACCCCTCTGCAAAATCTCGCCAAGCGACATGATTTGTCATCGCGACATTGTAGGTACGTTTACGATTGTTTATGCTTCACGCCGCATATAATTCTGATAGTATTTTATTTTTCACTCTCCAGCAGGAGAGCCATGTACAGGTCTGAGTATTTCAACACCGAGGTGAACACGCCGGTGGTGGAGGATGCAGGTCTCGTGTTGAGCTCGAGGACCAACATAACGAAGACTCGTCGGTTTTCTCCCGGTGGAATGCAGGTAAATGAGAACTTGGCATTTTTTTAAATCCTCTATTGGAGTTGGCTGACGTTTCTGGAGTCATATTTTACTGAAGTATCGGGTATCCCGTACTCGTCAACTGCTGAGTGGCAATACGTGTGCACGCAGTTTGCCGCGAGAGGATTCGAGCGACTTCTTATCTCGACTTTCAGACGGAGAGTTGGGGTCTGGATCATGACAGAAAGTGGAGACCACGCCCGAGACGTGAGAGGCAGTCCCTAGTCACCCAACGTCGTGTTGAAGCGTGCCGCATCGGCCAAAGGGCACGCTTTCGCCTATTTGACTCCAAGTCTCTCTTTCTCTGCATACCGGTCATGACTTCCATGAGTCGATCCCCTAGAGGCCAAAACTGGTCGAGACATTCCACGCCGGTACGAAGAGTCCTTCCTCAAAGGCAACACTGAGAGGTGTTCGACTGATTTTCATTTGTGTGAACTTCTCTTCTGCTACTCTAGCCCTTCAAGGCGGCCGTGACGGCGGCAGCACGATGGTTTCGATCGAAATGCAGCCGCAAGGGGTGGTGTTTTGCTCGCTTCTGCAAGGCGTCCAAGTTGGCGAGAAGTTCAAAGAGTGGTGATTACGCTCTCCACGTCGAATCCATTGCTCAGCTACTACCAGCGTCTGCAATTCTCTCCATCGGTCCCAAGGACGAAGAAGCGAGTGAATCTCTGCGTCCGCTTTCAAATATCTCGGCGTTGAACGACCGGGTACGCCGCCGAGATTGTCGATCACTTCTCTTCCGACGATTACGCGGGATATGGAGTCTGGTGCGCGTGAGTTGGCTATCGAGTCGGTTCTCCCGTGTGGCAGCGGAAGGCAGTGTGGCATGACGACAATACAGATAAAGCCCCCGCCGTGGTGACGACGCTGGCGTATAGAGCAAGACCCACGCGGCGACAATCGCCATGAACACCCTTCACAGCCTCCAAACCCTCGACCCGTGGCAGCAGAGAACGTTCGCGAGAAACGTGACTTGCCTCTCAGAACCACTCTATATTTTAGCTTACTGTAGTTCGCTCGCCTAGACGTAACTCAATACTACTATACTACTAGACTCCAACTTCAACAACAGCCAAGCATGTTGACCCATCGAGATGGAGAGATTTGGATCTGATGAACAAAAGCAGGCAGCACACGCATGAAGAAGGCATGGGGGGAGGGGCAATGCAGTAGTCGAAGCTGTGGAAGGACGCAGTCACAGTCAACTTGGACGATGGCAGGGTGGGGCTTGACCTTGTCATATATGATTATCACTCCAACAACAGTCACTTCGTGCTCAAAGCTTCCTCACGCTGGGAAGTGAGCTTCATGATGACTAATTCGAAGTATATCGCCTAACAACTCAATCCATTAGTGCTGGATTACCAACGACGTCTCCGAATCCTCCAAGGGCACGAATCAAGTGTACTCTCGTTGGCATCCGCAAAATATCTTGTGCCGTGCAGACACGCGCCATCAAATCATTGAGCCTCCCCAACTTCCAGCCTGGAAGTTGGTGGCCGCTCTAAGCTTCCATCCCTGGATTTGGAAGCTTGAGAGCGGCCACCAACATACAGTATGATCACCGCCAAAAATGAAAACAACCAGACTTCAAGACCACAGAATTCGGGCTCGTCTGAACTATCCAACTTTCTCCTCCTGAGCCTGATGTTGAGTGTACGGCGCTGTTTTCTTATCATGCCATGAAAAGGTGCGGTGGGATCTTGGGAAACTTCACCAAAGAACAGTAATGTATCGTTTCTTGCCCTTCCCCTGGGAAACTATCTTGCGCGACTGCCGTTACGAATTTCATCCTCGCGTCCACCTAACCCGAAGCTAGAAGAAACTGCGGTTTTTGAAGCGTCTCTTTATAGTAGCATCATCCAGGATATAGTACATAATATCGACTTTGACAGTTTATCGTGTTCAAATTCAAAAAAGTGCAGTATATTCCAACATATATACTTAGTTGAAATATGTTTTATAAGAGTCAATGCGAGTTGAGCAAGAGCCTAGATGTATCACAAACCATCTACAGCCATGTCTTCCTCCAGCTTTCCGTTGTTCTTTTCCCCAATATCTGACCACCTATTGCGCCAAATTCCGTTCTAATGCGGAGTAGGCATTGTTATGTTTTTCTGCTCGAAACTCTTGAGCTTTTCGGACTCTGGTGAGGAGGGGCCGTGAAAAACGTGAAATGAATCCACGTCTTTATCGCAATTCGACGAACAATGATTAGGTGAGCGAGCGAAATGTTCCTGCATTCGTGTGCTGACCATTGATGAGGACTTTTGACGTTTTATCCTCGCTTTCAATGGCATTGAGTTGTGAAGACGAAGCCGAGTGGTTGGTGCCCATGAAGACTGCGGCTGCATTGCAGCCCGTTGAATGGATCCAGCAAAACGATATGTAATAATCATTCTTTGCCGACACGCCAAACATCTTGGAGCTCAGCAACATGCCCCAAAGAAGTAGAGCTTGCTATAAGATTCGGACGTATTGATACTGTATGACAGACAGAAGATATGACAGCGACAAATGAGTTTTTTGTTAAATAATGAATTATCATGCTTATCTTGACGTTTGTAGACTCGCTTACTGTCCGACACAGTTTCTGTTGCCATAGTAAAACCTACTCTGTCATACTGTATCAATACGTCATTTGAGTGAGCATATTACAACCGTTCTGTGCACCACCATGTATGAACTTACCCGAGCCCCTCCCTGAGGAGAGGGAGTCTCTCTTCGTTTCATTGAGAGCCAAAGAAATGCGATTCAGCCGACCAACACCTATTCGAACCAATCAGCATCTGCTGCGATGTGGCGGAACCGAAACTGTTACCGTCTCCTTTGTGCGAACGTCATATTTGAACCTCAATAGTCGATATCATCATTAAATCATGATAGGCAGGTATCAATAATCACTGAATATAATACAATCTCTAAACAACTCTACAAAATACATATGTAACAATATATAGAGGTAATTCATGTACCGCTATTGATCATTGAGGTTCAATACTGTACAGTGTAGTCATACTGGAACTGTTGATGGATCCGATCCGCGTCGTTCCAACCAGACGGAGGAGGAGAGAAAGCCCCCGATAATCGAGGGGTTTCTCTCCTCCTATCGAGTCGATAGAGACCGAAAGAGTTAAGCCGCGCCTTACTGAGCGCCGACCTGTTCTCCCCATAACTGCTCGCTCTCCTCCGCACTCACAAACCGACTGCACGCCCCCGCCGCGATGGCCCCCACGCTGCCAAGGTCGAGCGGCTCTCGACGGCCCTACCGAAAAGGCCGTGTGGCCAGACTGCCCATGATGAACAACAGCGAGCGCGGCAAGTACTACCGCCGAAAGTACAAGGAGTACGAGGTCGACCTCGAAGCCTCGGTGGGTAAACTGCGCAAGCAAGTGCGCGACCTGGAGCTGCTTATGCAAGTGCGGGCAGAGCTCGCGTATCGCAATCCCAGCGACTCGTGCGAGTCGATTGTTGGTATGATCTACGAGTACTTTGTGCGAGAGCGCACCAACGGATTGCGATACCAGACATCATTCCAAGAATCGACGGACGGATCACAGAGAGAGGCAGCTGCAGCACGTTGCCCACAGCACCCAACAGCGGCCGCGCGCACAAAGGCCTCGCTATCCGAGGCCTCGTCATCGGATGCATCGTCCTCCCACTCCCCATTTAATCTCTCGAGCATGCAGTCGATCGTGCACGAGTGGGGAATCGGATCTCAAGTTGGCTCCGACGCTATGGAGATCCCGAACACTCTTTTGTTCTTTGATCTGCTCTCGTGCCACGTCGAAGGCGGCGTCGACGCGCCCGTCGTTGTCATGCGTGGCATGCTCCACACCAAGTACACGCTGCCGACCATCGATCGTGTGTTCCCGCATTTGCTCCACTACCAAGATCTCCTGGACGAACTGCTGGACAAGGAAGTGCAATATCCGTGTACGTACCGGTTTTTCTTCGGTGCTGGAGGCAGATTCGAGAGCAAGATTGTGGAGGCCGACTATGTCCACGGACTGCAGCAAGTCGTGGGGAATCTAGAGGACGTCGTTTGGCTACTGGACGGCGCGCATCGATACACAAAGCGGCGCGACAGCTCAGAAGATATCCTGCGTGGGTCATTGCCCGTGTCATTGGATTTCGTTCGGGCGTAAAAACAATGGGTATGGATAGTCTATCAGCTGTTGGAGTTCAGTTCTCACCGCTTATATTTGCTGCACACGAATTATGAAGAAAAGCAAGTGTGGAACAACAATATTTCCCCTGCACTTGGAGTCAGCAAGGTTGGCTTTGTTGGCAGAGCTTTCCAGGCTCTTTGCTAATTGCTTCTGGCTTCTGGGGCTCCTTTCACGGGTCATGGTCAAGGCTTCCTCGGCAATAACTGGTCGGATGGAGATGTCGTCGTCTAGCATTAACTTCGTTCTGCTCGGTCTCAAATATTAAACCGATCAGAAGCTCTTCGGGTTTGCACGCGCGGGGGGGGGGGGGGGGGGG
>JAADVZ010000634.1:0-18605 GCA_023335925.1 Pythium phragmitis | reverse complement strand
CGGAGCGGGGGCCGGAGCAGGGGCCGGAGCAGGGGCGGGGGCCGGAGCAGGGTTCGAGGGGAAGTTCGGGTTCGAGGCATCAACGACAAGGTTGGACTTGAACGTCGGCCACGAAGCGTAGAGCTCGACACCGCAGGCACCCTCCGGGTCGGCGCCGTAGCGGCGCTGGATGCGGACGTAGCCTTCCTCGCCCCACTTGGTGCCCCACTGGTTCTTCAGGCGCCAGTACGGCATGCCATTCTCATCACCAAAGCCGACGGCGAGCGCCGAGTGGGCACCGCTCTTGTCGCAGTTCTCACCCGTGAGGATACCGCTCTTGTAGAACTGGAACGCAGGCGATCCACTGTAGACAAAGACCGACACCGGGCGCTCACGGACCTTGTCCTCGAGCTTGCCTGGGTCCTGGCGGATCGAGTCGAAACCAGTCACACCAATGTCGATCTCGCGGCAGCCACCCATCTGGCAGCTGGCCACCGATCCGCTCGCGGACGTGAACGGGTACGTGTCCATCGTGCACATCTTGCCGTTGCGGTTCTTGGCGATCCAGTCCATGGTGTACGAGGCAAAGCCGCCACCGCAGCCGACGCTCTGGCCCTGGTTGTCACAACTGATGAGCTGCTGGTCCGAGAGCACAGGAAGCGACTTCTGGCGGGTCTCGACGCACACGCCCGACTCCATGGCAGCCGTGGCCGAGAAGGCCCAGCAGGCACCGCACTGCGACTGGTCCTTCACAGGGCTCACACAGCCGAGCGCCTGCCAGTCGACCTTCTCACCAGGCGTAGCAGCGCGGGTCATGGGACCACCTTCGCCGCTCTCAGTCTTCGGGCCGCCGGCACCGGTCGAGTTGGACGAAGCCTTGGTCATGACGTCCGGGTTAATGTTGTTACGTGAGACGTAGGCGGCAAACTCCTCCGCCGTCAACAAAGCAAACGGCGTCTCCATCGAGAAGGTCGCGAGCGGGTGCAACTTCTTGAGCTCAGCAATCTTCACAAGAGCGGCCTCGAAGCGCTTCTTCTCTTCGGCCATCGCGGTCGAGTCACCGATCGTGCTCATCGAGAACGGGCCACCGCCGTTGTCCACGTTCTTGTAGGTGGTCGACGGGAGGAACCGCTTGTTGTACGCCTCCTTGTAGTAGTCGGACTTTTTCCAGCTCTCGTACGAGCTGATCTGCGCGTACGCGTCATCGGCGCGCACGACCACCGTGGTCCCCGTGAGGGCGAGCACCGCGAAGAGGCAGGCAGTTGCAGCGTGCACCATGTTTTCTCTTTAGCCGGGTTACGAAGGAAAGCGGGAGAGAAGACGATTGAAAAACCTGTGAAGAAGTTGCCGAGTCGAGCGTAAGTCGATGCGAGCAGCTCTCCGTGAATTGGAATGTGGTTACGTCTCCGTCGGGATTCACGGCTGCGTCAGTCAAGTCAGCCTCCTCCTCCAACTCTCGCGCCTGTTCTCCCTTCTGCACACCGAGCTTCTACATTGGGTCAAGGTCGACTCGGCCGCAGGCAGTCAGTATGGGGCGGGCGCAACAGCCGGAAAGTCGTTCAAACAGCATGGACGACTGCATCTGTTGCCGCTCTCGGCGTGACGACGAGACCAGCAAATGTACTGGAATAAGAGTCGTAGAAGCTCTCTGCACCAAACAAAAAACAGACGGGTCCAAGTTGTTCTGGTGTATCCAGGACCACAACCAAGGAGCTCACCAGCAGGTAGGTTCAGATTTACCCTTAACTAACAAAGGTTTTAGATATATACAAACTGAAAGGTATATTATTCTACGAAAGGTAAATCGTTTGTAGAACACAAACAAAGGATACATTCTTAAAGGTTACTGTATTTTAACCGTCCTCGTCGATTGAGGGAAGACGGTTAGACAGTGCGGACTTGCAATGGGGAGAGGCGGCTCACATCTGGTGGGTGTCCGCGGTCCACGATTGAGGGTGGGCAGGGCTCAGCGCGACAACTCACCGGATCTTTGTGTTGTTAATTACCCGCGATCAGAGCACAGCAACATGCATTACGGTACTCGTGCAGAGTGGCACTAATACGTGTACAGTGCAGAATGTAAAGGTTCTCCACCGACAGTTCGTGCTGACAGAGATGATGAAGAGAGTCAGCACGAGTCAGTATTCAGAAAATCCCCGTTGGAATGACGTTTGTTGACATAGTGACTCAATCGCGCCGGATTTCTGACAGCGAACACCCATCGTTGTACGTACTGAAATACGACGCTGTGAGTGTACCAGTGACACATTGCGCACTGCTCCTGTTCACGGCTTCGCAGTGGCAGATGAAAAGGAGCGGACCCAATCCAGCCACGCACGCCATGCAGCATGGATGTTTTGTGTGCTTTCTATTAGAGATTTGCTGGCCTCATAGCTCGAGCATACTTTGAACTAGTGCTTTAAAATTCAAGAATTGCGATTCAAAGTTTGAATCGGGAATCACAGCCTTCGCTAGAAGTCAGAACACAGTGAACACCACCGAATCGGTGTGACAGCACCAACAGCGGAATGCTCGACAGCACGTTCAGCGACCGAAGTGTGTGAGATGCGATACTCACACACACGGCAATTTGCGATTGTGATGAGAGCAAGTATGTGCAATTGTATCAGATATTCGTCACACAATTGTAGATCACGTCTTGCTTCCAGGATTGGGTTGGGGGTTTACTGCTGGGTGAATGTGGACAAGAAACCGTGCAGACATGGAAAGATTTCCACTGGAAACAACCTCGCGACGCGGAGGGGGAACTAACACTCTGCGGAGGCGACCAACGTGACTTGAAGCGCATTTGGGTGCTGTTCGACATTGTGACATGAGCCATGTCACTCATCTGAACTGGATTTTTGTCCTCACAATAGTGACACTGTGGCTCTCCCTGGATTGTGCCCCCGAAAGATGCTGCTGTCTAGATTGCATGGATGGCAGCGAACTGGACGCTGGCGGAGGATGAGCTCGGCGGCGGCGAACGCGATTTTAATCAAAGCCTCTACGCGGTCTTTCCCACATATCATCGACGCCCACTGTCATCTCCAAGACATCCGTTTGAGTAGCCATCTTGGTCACGTGCTACGTCGAGCAGAGGCACTCAACGTGACCCACCTGTCGACTTGCGCATGCTTTGAGGACGACTGGCGCGCACTTGACGAGCTTCTCGCAGCTGGACGCTCGCGTGAAGAGGAGCACAATACCGTGCGTGACGATGAAAGCACCACACACGCATCAAACCATGTGCAGATTCTTCCTTCCTTCGGCATTCATCCATGGTGGGCCGATGGAACGTCCACAGACTACCTCGTGCTTCTACGATCCAGATTGTCTACGTATCCGAACGCATTGGTGGGTCCACATGGTTTCTCTTTTGACTTCCTGGTCTCAACTGGTTGCTGATGCGTAAAGATCTCAGGTTGGTGAGATCGGCTTGTGCAAAAGCGCCCGCGGGAAGCAGGTGGGCATGGACGTCCAGGAACAAGTGTTCCGAGACCAGCTCTTACTCGCAGTCGAGCTGAACCGCGGCTGCGTGATCCACTGCGTCGGTGCGCATGGCAAGCTGCTTGACATACTCGGACAACAGCTACGCGGAAATGCGCTTCCGCCCGTCGTGATCCTGCATTCGTACTCGGGGCCAGCGGAACTGGTCGACGCGTTTCTAGCATTAGAGCGCAAGCCGCACGACTCCAAGTTCAAAATCTTCTTTTCATTGAATGCGAAGCAGCTGGCGAATGCTTCCGCATCAAAGCAGCTCTCCATCAATCGAAATAGTGGGACGCATTCAAAGAGTGAGGCCGCCTGTGCAAAGATCCCGCTGGATGCACTTCTGCTGGAGACGGATGCGCCCGACCAAGCGCCTTCGCGAGAAGCGAGTAGCACATTCCAGTCGGAGCTGCTCGACAACCATGGACTCAATGAACCAGCGCTCGTGCAGCTCGCGCTCGAAGATGCCGCTGCGATCCGCAACATGCCTGTCGATGCGCTTGCGGCGGTCTTGTATAAGAATGCATGTCAGGCGTTTGGGTTGAAGGGAGAGGCAGAGGAACAAACGTGAATGAAAAGATGTGGGAACATAATCCTGTTGTTTTTTTGTGATCCGCGGACTCACATGGCTGCATAGTCCATATCGTGGTAGAGAAGCGACTGGTGCATCGGGTCGTTATTGTCTATAGCACCTCCCAACGGAGACAAAGAAACCATCGTTAAATGAGAATGACCAACGAACCAACAGTATCAGGGGGCAAACGTAACGCACCTTTCTCGTTCTTGCGTGCCGCTTGTCGCCTCTGGAAGGCAAGCGCAACGACTGCAATCACAACGCTCCCAGTGATGAGCAGAACCACTGGCTCTGGTCCGACCGCTTGGTAGTCGCCGGTCGATGCTGATGCTGCTTGTGCCGACGACGTGGCCTTCAGTGCAGATGTGGCACTCGTATCACCCGCCACAGCGAGCGCCTGGACGTCGTCTTCTCCAACAGAGAATTTTACCACACGATCTTCTCCATCAGGGGCTTTGAGCCGTGTTTTTCCTTCTCCCGCAGGATGCAGTGCTTCTGCATCAGATGCTGGTTTCGTCGCAGGTGTGTCATCTGACTCAGTCGCCCACGTCGCAGTGGCCACATCGGTGGCGCTCGCAATCACCGTGAGCCAGCAGGCAGCCAACGTCAGCGCGACGAGCACACGCATGCCAACGGGTAGCATGGACGCTCAAACTCTCTGAGAACGACTCGCCGTTCACGATCCGCCACTCGCCTCTCCATAGGAAGCGACGCTTTGGGATCCTTTTTTGTGAACAGTCGCGAATCTCAGGTGCGTACCCTAGTAAACCGCAATAGAAGCCCTTACGAGCTGACAAGTGTTGGGCACCATTGGGTGGCAAAGTGAAGTGAACATTTCAGATCAAGTTCTGTGTTATTCCCATAGACACGGCGGAATGGAGCAATAGCTTTCCTTGGGTGGACAGGAGAGAGTTGCTGCTTCATTTGGAGAAGTGCGGCGCAAGGCAGCTTCGAGAAGATTTTGAACGGGCGCCTATTGCTTGTCAGTCAGATTGCACGTTAGAACCCACCAGCCCTCCAGCCTCCATTGGTGCAATGGGACGAAGCGACGTTCAGCTCGGCAAATAGCATCCTCTGATTGGCCGAAACAGAAGTGGCTACCTTTTTTAATCCAATCAGAGTGTAGATTCGTTAATCCGCGTGTGAAACTTCCGACCACTTGGGAAATTCTCCGATCACATTCGCATCGTCGCACGTCAGCTGGTTCAGCCAACATCCATGGACATTTCTCCATTTGCTCCTACCATCACTACCACCGTGGAGGAGTTCCTCGTCACGCCGCGACCATCGCCGCCCACTCCGCCATGCGACGGCCCAGCACCATGTGTCAAACAGCATCGTGGGCCTCAGCGCTGCTGCTTCTACAAGCCGCCGCCGCCCACGCTTTCCTTCCGCCGGCCCACAACCGATTTCTGCGCGAAGCGCCCATGCTTCCAATCCATGGCGGCCCAGGAGGATATGTGGCTGCCCACCGCCTTCTTGCTGGTGCAGGGGAAGGAGGCAGCGGCACGTGCAGCCAGCCGGGCTCGTTCCTTGGCGTTGGCAACGTCGGGTGTCTCCACAGCAATCTCGGCACGGTCATCTTCCTCTTGGCGGTCATCATCATTGTGTCGCTGCTTTTTGAGCGCGGCATCCACGCCGTGCGGCGCGCCATCGAGTGTCCGCAACTCAAGAAGATTGTGAACCGCGTGTTTGAAGAAGTCATGATTATGGGGTTTATCTCCATGGTCATCTTTACGCTCAACACGAGCGGGCTCATGGAGAAGATTCATTCCAAGATTGGCGGCCATCTCTCCAACTCCGAGCGGCTCCACTTTTACGAGTTTTTCCACTACATCGTGTTTCTGACCATGATCTACTTTATCGTGATCGTGCTCTTCCTCCTCTTTGTCGGCACGGTCGTGCCAAAGCTGATTTGGGAACGCCAGTCGACAGAAAACGACGACTCAGAATGCGACGAAGCGAACGACGTTAATGAGGCGTTTCCATTTGGTGGCCCACGATCTTTTACGCGATCCACTCGAGGCCGCGACGACACGGTCATGTCGTCGACGTCGGAAAACCGCCACTCTCGCCACGAGTATGCGTCGCTCCCGTCGGGCAGCCGGCAGCTCTATCGACCGTCCGCACTGCGTGGCCGCGCCGACTCGGGCATGGATCTTGTGCAAGGCTCGCGCGCGTACGCGCTACTTCTCCAGCGATACCAACGCGAAGGCTGGTGCTTCATGTTTAACATCAAGAAGCAGTGGCAGCTCTGGAAGAGCTTTGAGATCCTCGCGTACAACATTTGCCAGAACCGGTCCGGGTACATCTACAAGAACCCGAACGAGATGAATCGGCTATTCGGTGTTTCACCCACCTTCCACAGCGACGGTACCCCCAAGTCCATGAGCTACGACCAGTACCACGTGCTGTGCATGCGCAACTTGCTGTTCAACATCTCGCATCTCCACTTTAGCGCCTTCTTTGTGCTGCTGCTCATCGCCGTCGTGCCCGTGCTGTTCCCTCACTACGACCATTGGATCTTTCTGGGCGTCGGCGCGATGCTACTGGTCGTGAATCTCGTGATCTTCTTCAAAGTTCTCAAGATCCTGCGTGGTATTGTGGACGACAGGCTTCGAGTCATTTCGAGCAGTGACATTCGGCGCCGCATGCCTCGCACGAACCTCAATCTCAATACGGCAAACGACGGAAAGAAAAAGCCTCCGAGTCTTCGCGTCGTCGCGCTCGGTGTGCGCGCCGTGATCCGCATGCAAATGTCGTCGCTGTGCCACCACCAGCTTCACTTCCACAACGACCGCTTCTGGTTCAACAGCCCGCGGTTCCTGCTTCGTTTGTTCCACTTCGCCACGATCGGCCAGGCGTTCTACCTTGTGTGGTTCACACTTGTGGAGTGGCAGACCGTCGCCAGCTCTTCCTCAGCGTACTACTTGATTCCGATCATGATACTCCTGCCCTTCGTGGCCATGTGTGTCATCACGCCCATGACGATCCCAAGCCTCGTGCTTGTGATGAGTCTGACCGGTATCTTTGTCGAGCTCAATGGAGGCGATCCTACCTCGGGTCAGCGCCCCACACAGCGAGAAACCAAGACCCACATTCGGCTCTTGCGACGCTCGTACCTAAAAAGCCATTACACTGACACCGACGAACCGGCGTCGCCGATGTTGCCCTCCGAGTGTGACCTACCTGTGCCGGAAGGTGCGCCGTCGCCCGCGTCAGTATTCCTTCGCATTTACGACTCTCCAAAGGCAGCCGCACAGCACGCCAAGTCGGTGGCGAGTTCCAGTCCGCGGCGCTCGAACGCGCTTCGTCACACCGATGGCCCACTGATCATGAGGAAGAGTGCGAGCAGCACCGCGCTAGACCAATGCGCGGGAGTGAGCGAAGACCTACGGGAGCAGGGTCGAACGAGATGGTCATTCGATTTGGGGAGCGTCAATCACGATGCCCACCGTGATCCCAGTGTCGACATGGATCGCCAAGCACATACCGAGTCTGCGTGGACTTCAACGCCGCCGATATCGCCTGCCTTCAAGAACTACTGCTCGAAGTACGGCGGATACCCGGACGCGTGAGCGTAGTGGCGACGGCAACAACAATCATACATAGAATACATAGAGTAGATCACCGACTTGGAATTAGTGAATAAGTCGAGACGCGTAAGAGAACGTATTGATGTGTTTTAGCACCCACTAGTTCGACGCGCGCACAGCCGACTCCAAGGGCTTGTAGCCATATTTGGGTCGAAGCGCTCTCTTCTCCTCCTACCAGAGAGATCATGGCCATGGTCAGACGCGCGTGGAGGAACAAATCGGTAGACCGCATAACTACTCACCATTGAGATGTCCTCGTCATAATACACCATGCCGTCTGGCTTCGGTGGCCCCGTTGGCTCGTCAACTGGAGTCGATGATTCATGAGCACTTGGGATTCCAGCAGCGGGAGCTGCCGGCGCATGCATCGGGGGAGGAAATCCTGGGCGTGGGAACCCTGGAAATCCAACAGGGGGTGCAACCGGTGGGAACCCCGGAGCTCCTGGAACTGGCATTCCACCAGCCGCCCACGGAGGCGGCACTCCAAACCTATGAAAAAGAACCAGGGATATGCTTCTCAGTCGAACATCCACAACACACGAGACGTAGGCGGCGATCAAACGTACGGTGGTTGACCTGGCACCGCAGGGATCTGCGGTGGAAATCCTGGTACAGGGACACCTGGTGGGGCAAACGCGGGGCGGGGCGGAGGGCCCGGGGGCGGCGGCCGCATTCCCATCATACCTGGCACTTGAAGATGTGGTGGCGGAGGCGGGCGCGGAGGGAAAACACCGGGCGGCGGCATCATACCCGGCGGGAATCCCATCGGAGGAGGCGGCACTCCATCCATTCGAGGTCGCTTGTTTGGGTCTGCAGGCATACACATAGGTAATGAGAAATCGTCATCATTAAAGATGTGGTTCCTCTGAAGGCGACTCGCGGACGAGGACGGGCGATCACCAGAGACAAGCCAGCGCGCACTCGCATGCATTTGCGACGCACCTAGGCGTTCCCGTCTATTAAGCGTACAAGCGTCCCGCACGATCGCTCACTCGAGTGGTCCGCACAATCGCCCCAAGAACGCCACCCGTCCAAACACGCCACTCTACAGTACTCTCCGAGCACGAGAACGCACCTGCATACGCACTGGGTTCGCCAGGTACACCTTCCATGCCGTAGATCTCGAGGTCGACGCTGTCTCGGCCTTCCTTGGCGTTGGGCACGGTTTTGATGGCCTCTTTGTGCACTTGCAGCATGTGAATAACCATGCCGCTCGATGTGCTGAGCTTCTTGTGGCAGATGTGGCACTTGAAGTGGCGCGCTTTCTGGTGCTGGATAAGAATCTTCTCATCTTCAAACACGCGGTCGCAGTAGTAGCAGTAGATGCGCCGCGGCGCCGCCTCGGGCGCGTCCGCTCGGCGCTTCTTCTTGCCCATGGTGGAAAAATCGATTCGTCGGAGGTTATTCCTGCATGGTAGATTTTAGAAACGCAATATCTACCATTTCTATATGAACTCTCCTCTAAAACCGGTTAGTTCGTAACTGTTGCTTGAGTTGCTTGAGTGATTATCCTTGATGGCAGTTTCTCGGCAGTTCTGCTTGATGCCATCGCTTGAGTGATGCCATCACGCGGCTAGATCTTCGAATGTCTCTTTGCCAGAGACTCTTTGGCCTGGTAAGAGAGAACAATCTGAAGATTCATGATCAAGCATGCGCTGTGGTCAGTGTTAACCTCCCGAAGTGCAGTAACCGTCGCTGTTAGGAACCCATTGTGTGGATGGGTTCGTATCTGTTTCGGCATTCTTCCACGTGTCCTGTTGCCGTGAGTGCCGCCTCCCTCACCAAACAGCAAGCCGAGTCAGTCGGCCAGTTTCGCCCCGTTGCCCCCGAAGGAGAAGAAGGAGAAAGCGGAGGCCAGCACCACCCACCACCCAACCACATCCACACCCACCGGCGGCCACCATGTTGGAGTACGACAACTCGGCGTTCTACTACTTTTGCATCTCGCTCGGCGCGCTCTACGCCGTGCCCGTGACGTACCTCTCGCTCCGCCGTATTCTCTATGGGCTCTTCCTCAAGGAAAAGCTCATTGACATGACGAATGTGCGGTGCGAGAAGGAGAAGCGCAAGATGAAGCAGATGCTCGAAGAGAAGACGAAGCTCTCGAACGTCTTCTCGCCGTTTTTCCTGCTCAACCTGCTTGTGCTCGCCGGCATGTGGTACGGACTGTTCCGCGCCGCGCTGCTGCTTCAGGACGACTCGGAGATCAAGTCGTTCGATCCGTTTATGATCTTGGGCATCGCCTCGGGCGCCAGCGAACGCGAAATTAAGCGTGCGTACCGCAAGATGTCGCTGCTGTACCACCCAGACAAGAACATTGGCGACGCCGTGGCCGACCAAAAGTTTATGCTCGTCGCCAAGGCCTACGAGGCACTGACCGATGAAGTCGCCAAGGCCAACTACGAAAAGTATGGCAACCCCGACGGGCGTCAGGCGTTGCAGCTGTCGATCGGTCTGCCGACTTTCCTGCTCGACCCGGCCAACCACAACATTGTGCTGTTCCTGTACCTCATTATCTTGGTCGTGGCGATCCCGTCGTGCGTTGCTCTGTGGTACTCGCACTCGAAGAAGTACGGCGACAGCATGATCATGTACGACACGTACGGCTTTTTCAACTTTGCAATGTCGGAAAACGCCCACCCGCGCTTGCTGCCCGAGATTCTCGCTGGCTCGGCCGAGTTCCGTGAAGTGCCCAAGCGTGCGACCGACCACGACGAGCTCAACTCGCTCCAGAAGAAGTTCAAGGCCAGTGACATGATGATGAAGCCCAAGTACAACCACCCGTCGATTGTCAAGGCCAACACGCTGCTCCACGCGCACTTTTTGCGGGAGAAGCTTAGCCCCGCGCTCAAGAGCGACCTCGACTTGATGCTCAAGAAGGTCATCCCGCTCGTGGACGGCATGATGGAGATCTCGGTGGGCAAGGCCTGGCTGCAGACGACGCTGAACCTGATTGAGATGGAGCAGTTTTTGACGCAGGCGCTGTGGTTCAAGGACCCGCCGTTCTTGCAGCTGCCGCACTTGACCGAGAACGAAGTGCGCCACATTATCAGTGGCAAGAACGCCGTGCGCAGCATGCACCAGTACGTCGACCAAGAAGTCGATGCGCGCAAGGGGCTCTCCGGTTTGACCGACGAGCAGCGCGCCGAGGTCAACAGCGTGTGCAGCATGATGCCGAACATGGACCTGCAGATCACAATTGGTGTCGAAGACGAAGAAGAGATTGCCGAAGGTGACATCATGACGGTGACCATCAAGCTGACCCGCAAGAACGTCAAGGAAGGTGACACGTGCGACTTGGTCTACGCGCCGCATTTCCCGTACCCGAAACTCGAGCGCTGGTTTTGCATTGTCGGTGACGTCAAGGCCAACCACTTGCACGCGTTCAACAAGATTACGACCCAGGAACGCGAGGGCGAAGTCAAACTCCAGCTGCAGGCGCCGCCCAAGGCCGGCACGTACCAGCTCGACATTTTCGTCAAGTGTGACTCGTACGTCGGGCTCGATCTGCGCGCTCTTGCTAAGGTATGTTCGCCCTTCTCCTTCGGACCCCCATATCCCTGTCCGTGTTTCTAACGAGAGACACTCTGTTTTTGTGCTGTAGTTTAATGTGGTGCCCCAGTCCGCGCTGCCCGTGTACCAGCCGCACCCGGAGGATTTGGAGCTGGACAACGAGCCGACGCTCTTTGAGCAGGTCATGAACGCGGCCGACTCGAGTGATAGTGAAGACGAACAGGACGACTCGGAGAGCAAGAAGGACCAGTAAACCGACGAGACAGACAGACAGAACTCGCGTTGAGGAGGCGGCTGCAGAACTCGTGAAGTGGTCTGGCCCGTGACGTCGTACGAATGGAAGTACTGCTCGTTGTCACGTGCCGACTGTAGGTAGGTCATCGCGTTAGTGCAGGTTGCCACTCCACATAGATACCCATTTTTCTCCTTCCCAATTGTTTGCATCCACTCCAAAAGGACTGAGAAGACATTCGCGTCACATCGCAACGGAACAAGCGACATTCGTGTAACTTGACACGTCTACTCACTATAATGACATATGATATTAGTGGCATACCTCTTGAAACGAATAAGATAGCTTTCTGTCCAGCACCACGCGCGTCCATCATTCTCGTTGGGTACTTCGTTCCGACCATAATCTTCCTTCCCCACAAAAGAAAAAGGCGCGTTGTCCCACTCATGAAGAGCTACGGCAGCGTGCTGCCCACGCCGCTGCAGCGCAAGCCCTCGGCGATCGACGTGCTTGCGGACGATGACGCGTCGCCGCTTCTGTCGCCAGTGAACGTTGTGGAAGAGGAGGACGAAGAGACGCTGCTCGTGGCCGCCGCTGGCGGCGGTGCCCAGCGCGAGCCGGCCGCGACGCCCTTAGCCGCGGGACTCGGCGCGTGGTCGTCCTTTTGGTCCGTCCTGTTTTTCTCGTGGTGCAAGTACCTCTCGACCGTCTGCGCCAAGCGTCCTTTGAGGATCGACGACATTTGGGCGCTGGATAAGAGCTCCATGAGCCTTGTGTGTGCACAGTATTTCCAGGGCCAAGTCGACCGGCTCCACTGCGTTGTGCGTGCGTTCCACGTCGCGCAGGCAGGGATCCTGTTTTCCAGCGGGCTTCTCACGCTCACATCCGTCGCGTGCGAGCTCGTGACGCCCGTCGCGGTCTTTGAGGTCATCCAGTCGGCCGGCAATGGCGAGTTCGATTCGGTCTGGTCGCGCGGGGCCTTGTGGACGAGCGTGCTGCTGCTGGCGCGATATCTGCGGTCCTTTCTGCTGGGCTGGGCTGACTTCTTGCTTAACTATGCGCTCGTGCGGACCACGGGCCCGCTCAATCTCTTACTGCTCGAGAGCGTGCTCAGCGGCAAAGGGCATCGCCACGTCTCGAACGCCGACGACGCGACCAATCTGTTTGCGACCGACACCAAGACGGTCGCGGGCATCATCAAGGTCTTCCACCGCACGTGGTCGACGCCGCTCACACTGGTCGGGCTCTGTCTCATCTTTAACAGGCTCGTGGGCGCGGCCGCGAGCGGTGTGTTTCTCGTGTGTCCCATTATCTACCTCGTGATTCAGCTGCTCAACATTCGCGAGACGTGGCTGCTGCGCGAGTGGATCCGCCTCTCGGACCGGCGGTTTGCTGCGCTCTTCAGCATGTTTGACCAGATCCTTGGCGTCAAGCTTAATGCGTGGCAGGACCGCGTGCTCGCGGGCGTCGAGGCCGTGCGGCGCGACGAGAAGCGCATCCTCCGCCGCCACACGGCCGTGCGCACGCTGCGCATGTCGCTCACGTGGGCGGCGCCGTCGCTCAACCTGATTGCGACCGGCGTGATTCTCACGTACGCGAGCGACGACATGTTCACGACGCCGGCGCAAACGTTCGCAGCCGTCACCATCTTCCACGCCATCAATGACGCATTCATTGAGCTCATCACGGTGCTCCGCAAGCTGCTCGAGTTCCGCGTCGCCATGGCCCGCCTACGCTCGGTCGTGCCCGTAGCGCGCCGCGTGCCGTCAAGTCTTCCCTTTGACTTCATGTCACGTCCCTATTGCCAGGCACCGTCGTGTCTCGAGCTCAGTATGCGTGGAGACGGAGACGGGGAGACGGCGGTCCGTCTCCATAGCGACACGAAGAACGCCATCACGATCACGAACGCGAGCTTTTCGCATCCGACGCGAGTCGACGGCGAGCCGCTACTGGACTACGTGAGCCTGCACGTCAAGCGCGGCGAAATGATCGTGGTCCACGGCCGCGTCGGCAGTGGCAAGTCGGTCTTGCTCTCGGCGATCGCCGGGCTGCTCCACAAGAAGCGCGGCCACTCCTCGATTGTTGGCTCGATCGCGTACTGCTCGCAGTCGCCGTGGATCCAGTCGACAAGCGTGCGCGACAATATTCTCTTTGGCCGCACGTTCGACTCAGAGCGATACTGGAACGTACTCAAGGCCTGCGAGCTCCTGCCGGATATCCAGGCGCTGCCACAGGGCGACCAGACGCGGGTCGGCTCGAGAAGCTACGTGAATCTGTCGAGCGGCCAGCAGTCGCGGATCGCACTGGCGCGTGCGTGCTACGCCGACGCCGATTTGTACGTGCTCGACAGTCCGCTCGACAGCGTCGATAGTATCGTGCAGTGCGAGATCCTGCTCCAGTGCATGGGACGCCTCTTGCAGCACAAGACGATCGTACTCGCGAGCCACAACCCCGAAGTCATTATGAGCGAGTACGTCGACCGCACCGTCCACATGGACGCCATGGAGATCGTCCGGCACGACAAGGAGATGCCGCCACCACAACGACGCCGGTCCGCGTCCAGTCATTCCGTCTTCTCGTCCACGCCCGTCAAGCCGTTCGAGTCGCGTCGGAGTCGACTACTGGCCGAGTGTGATAGTCTAGGCCGCCAGCGGCGGTCCAGCAGCTCCACCACCGCCAACTCGGTGTCATCGACACGCCCCTCGGGATTGGTGCTCGATCCCAGCGTGTGCTTGAACCCACAGGTGCTCGCGATCCAGGCCACGAAGCCTTCTCCGTCCCCGCCTTCTGTGTCGGCCTTCAAGACAGCGTCCTCCTCCACGACGTCGCCGTCGTCTCGCTCGTTCAGGACCCACAGCGGGTCGACGACCTCGTCCAGTACCACACGCCGTGCGTCGGCGTCGGCGGCCTCTTCTCTCCACGGGGCCACGCCACTCCATCGCCGCGACTACAGGTCGATCATTCAAGAGGCCCTCTCCCACAGCCGCTCGCCGTACTCTCTCGGCCTCGTCGTGCTGCTCCACTTCCTCACGCAGGTACTCGCGACTGCGAGCATCTACTCGTTCAGCCGCTGGATGAGCCAGTTTATCAGATACCGCGACGCCCAACACCTCGCAAACGACGACGCGTTTGCCGCGTCCATGGGCGCGTTCCACGTCTACGTCGCGCTCGTGGTCGCGAGCGCCGTGGCGTTTCTCATCGCGGCCTATGCGACTTTTGCGTTTGCGCGTGGCGTCTCGGACCGGCTCTTCCACGCCATGACGTTTTCCCTCTTGCACGGACGCATGAGCTTTTTCGCCGAGACGACTGTGGGCAAGCTACTGAACCGGTACTGCCGCGACCTGCAGGCCGTCGACTCGTCGCTCCACGACTGCATGTTTGCGCTGCTCAAGACGTTTTCCGGCGCCTACTGCGCGCTGTTTGCATCGCTCGCGTGGATGAGCGGCCACGTGATCAAGAGCTCGCAGGGCCGCCACCAAGAGCTCACCGACTTGGAGACGGTCGGGCTCGAGCCCGTCTCGTCGTTCGGCCTCTGGCTCGCTGTCATGGGCGTCAACGTGTTGCTCACGTCACTTGTCATGGGCTTTGTCTTGGTCGTCGCCATGCGCTCGACCCGGCCCAGCAGCGAGCTCTTTCTCTTGCACCGCGAGGCGCTGTCGCCCATCTTTACGTTTGTGGCCGAGGCTATTGCCGGCAAGTCGGTCATCCGCGCCTTTGGCGCCGACCAGCGTGCGCGTGTGGCGGCGCGATTCGCCGAGCTGCTCGACCGCGTCACGCGCATCTCGTGGGCCATTTGGTGCTTTGAGGCCTGGCTCGCGATGCGGTCGCTGCTGATTGAAAACGTCATTACGGGTGTGCTGCTCGTGGGGCTCATTTGCTTTGGCCACGACGCCGACACCGACGCCGCGCGGCCCGCGACCATTGGCCTGCTCTTGCTGCTGCTGCTCAACCTGCGGGACGATCTGCGTAGCTTCTTTGTCCACTGGAACGCCCTCGAAAAGGACATGGTCTGTCTTCAGCGCGTCTTTGAGTACATCCACTTGGAGCCCGAGATTGCGGCCAACCCGGAGCTGCCGCGCGCACTCGTAGACCCGACCGTGTGGCCACGCAGCGGCGCGCTGTCGTTTGCCCATGTTGATTTCCAGTACTCGCCGTACGTTGTGCCAGGCCAGACGCAGTTCCAGGACCGCGTCGACCACCCGCAGCAGTGGACCACCTTACGCGACGTGACGTTCCACGTCGAGCGCGGCGAGCGCGTCGGCATCATTGGCCGCAGCGGCGCCGGCAAGTCGTCGCTCGCGATGGCGCTCCTGCGCGTCAACAATCCGCTGCGCGGTGTGATTACGCTCGACGGCGTCGACATCACACGGGTCGAGCTCAGCGTGCTACGGGCCAAGATCGAGTACCTGCCGCCGAACCCCGTCTTCTTTTCCGGCACTGTTCGCGATTACCTCGACCCGTTTTCGTGTGCGCTGCCCGAGGCCGACGAGTTCACATTCGTCTCGTCGTCGTCGCCGTCGTCATCTTCGCCGCTGGATGATTTCGAGCTCTGGTCCGTGCTTGACAAGACGGGCCTCAAGCCGTCCATCCGCCGTGTGCCCCGCCAGCTCGACGCGTCGCTGGAAGACGTGGTCGACGCATGGAGCAACGGCGAGCGGCAGCTGCTCTGTCTCGCGCGCGCGCTGCTGCTGCGCGCACGTGTCATTTTCCTGGATGAGGCCACGACGGCGACCGACCAGCAGACCGACCTCAGTGTCCAGCGCGTCGTGTGCCAGAGCCTCGACCCCGACATGACGCTGCTCTGTATCTCCCATCGCATCGACGCCGTGCTCAAGTTCGACAAGCTCCTGGTCATGGCGCACGGCCAAGTCGAAGGCTTCGGCACGGCCGACGAGCTCATCGCATCGGGCGACGGCGAGTTCTTCGAGCTCCTCGAGAACGCGCAGCTCGTGTATTAAAACAAGACTGACAAAAAGGTAAAGTGGTGATGATATACGTTAGCTGTCCCATCGCCCGCCCACACTATCATCTCGCGGATATATATGGGCCATATCCGCCTGTCTAGCTTGCCCCACCAGGTCTGGCCTACATGTCGACGAGGCCTAGTCGGTCTTCGAGCAGCGTGAGTGCGTACTCGGAATCCACGGCATGATCCCAGCACGAGTAGCGGCGGTAGGCACGCAGATTCTCCACTTGGTCGCGCTTCACGAACGTGCGACGCAGACACACACACGCACTCTACTTCACACTCTCAGGCATCCGACTGGAAACGAGATGGCGTGGGTCTCTGGCCGACTGCACGGCCATTTCAATCACGTTGGCAATCTCTTCAGTTGACTCGAGTGTAAACTTGCAGACGCTCCCTCCCGAGTAGTACAACCGCTTGGTCATCTCTGCGTCTTGCCTCTGGAAGATGGATCTCCCGAGCTTGTACAGCTCGTCTGCACGCCAGCTTGGAGAAAGGCAGCAGTACGCATGCATGGACGCACGGGGCTTGAGATCCACTTGCCGCGAGGTCGCGAGCAGCTTGAAGGTATCCAAGGCGTCGGGCAGGTCGTTGAAGGCAAGCCCGTCCAACATGAGCCAGACCGATGCGAAGCCACGGTCAGACTTGAACATGCGGCGGAGGGCAACGGCGTCTTCCAGTTCACAGTCCTGCTTCGAAAAGAAGACGACTTGGTCCCCTCTGTGGGCCACGAAGAAGAGACAGTAGGTTTGCTGCCTCTCGTCGACACGCCGCACGACCAACACGTTCCTCTTCTGGACGAGAGCGACATACATGGCCATGACGCAGACAATGTCGACTTGCCCGTGCCTGGTGGGCCCTCCAGGAAACTCTTTTTGTTGGCGAGAGGATTGGGCTTGTCTTTGGTGGATGGTCGAAACCATCCGTCGAGAAGCATCGCGGCAACTTGTTTCTCCTCCTGGCGCCAGTAGACCTTGCCGTGTTGCGTGCATCCACCGAGTGGCTTCATAAACGCGTGGAGATACTGGATGCTGTGGATGGCACCAGCTTGCCACGTTGGTACCGCCTCGCACTCGTCCCGTAAATCCTTCGCGTTCTCCAGCGGGGACATCGTCAGCGGGACATATTCGCGCGTGTTGAAGTTTGGATTGGCCAACGAGCTGAAGGGCGAAAGGAGGAGGGCAAACCGGCGGCACTTACACGATTAATGGATCTTGACGAGATTTGCCCATAGATTCAATCGACTCGTCTTCGTCCAACGGCGTCTGCCTGGCTTTCATAGCTGCGACGTCGGCGTAGACGGTGAGGTTGGAAGGCGCAATGCCGCCGAGAAGGCCGTCCGCATGCTTCATCTTCGCCGCGTCTTGCAGTGTAGTCACCAGGACGGTCTCGATGGAGACACTATCCACACCCGTGATGGCAACTCCGGCCGCGTCGACCAACTGGAACCACCGTCGTTGAGTCGTCGGGGAGCTGGATGGCGGCGTTTGAACGATCAGCGGATCTGTAAGGGACTCACCCAGAGACTCAATCGAATCAGTGGGTCCCAACGGCCGCTTGGCGTCAAAGGCCGCGCGGTTGGCGTAGACGACGAGGTCATTAGGCGCTGTTTTATCGAGATGGGTACTCGCGTACTTGGTATGAACCGCGTCTCGCAGCACGGCCACATAAGGGACATCGATGGAGGCAACATGGACGTCCGTGATGGGCACGCTGGATCGAAGAAAACCCCTCAAAAATCGACGCCCGTTGCCATCACTCACCATCATCTCGAAGCGGACGACTGGACCTTTGTGAGTCGGATGCGGGCCATATAGTGGTTCTTTCCCTCGTTTTCTTCGATTTCTTCGATCCAGCGCAAAGCCGATAACCCAAAAATCGATCTATCACTCTCTCTCTCCTTTTCACTCGGAAACCGTCCGCACAACCATGGGAATCAAGTGGTTCCAGTTGGTCGACGCGGCCGGCGCGGCCAAGGCGGACGTGGACAACGTCTCCGTCGATACTGCCATGGTGACGACACTGCGAAAAGCGGTGAAGGCGGAGTACGGGGATGCCCTTCTTGCTGGTATTCCGTCCGTCAAACTCGTCGTCTACGCCAACCGCGCGGCCTTTGACGCCAAGCGCGCGCCGTTGGGACCCGCTGACTCGATTGCGTCTCTGGGTGAGTCCCCTACAGATCCGCTGATCGTTCAAACGCCGCCATCCAGCTCCCCGACGACTCAACGACGGTGGTTCCAGTTGGTCGACGCG
>JAADVZ010000633.1:0-18614 GCA_023335925.1 Pythium phragmitis | reverse complement strand
TATGCGAACGCATCGGGTTCAATGGATCGGTACGGAAGCCGGTTAAGACCGAGCCCCGTGCGGAGCACGTCCGTGAGCATGAGGCCGTAGGAAAAGATCGAGAGAAGCGCCTGTGGCCACGAGAAGTGCTGGTCGCGCTCCAAGTTGCCAGTCGGCAGCGCGTGAAGGTGGCGCGTGTAGGCCGCACGGAGCGACCGCGGGGTCCTGACAGCAGCATCTTCTTGGGTGACGCCGTCGTCAGCCACGCGCGGCTGCATGAGTGGTCTTGGTCTCTTCTCGAGTTTTTCCGCTACGGTGGGGACCCTGGTGAGGCTCGTTCTCTCCGTGTCTATTCGGCAGTGGGTGGCATCATTCTATATGTGGCGGGCCGCCCCACTTCAAGTTCAAGGTGGTAGCAACTACAAACGCCGAGCCAAGGGGTCCTTGTCGCCTTGTCCGTGGTGGCGCATCTAGTTAAACACACGGACTTGGGCTCTAAGCCTCTTTCTTGACAAACGCTGCGACCTGGCGCACCAGTCGCTCCACGCGGTGGCGCCGCCAGTACTCCTCTTCTTCGTCGATTGCCTCTTCGGCGCGAATCTGCGAGATGAACTCGGCCAGCTCCACGCGCCGTTCCTCGGCTTTGAGGCGTCCCAGGCGACCGCGAAACACCCGCTGCAGCGTGGTCGCCGCGGCCTTGGCGAGCGCACGCTGGGCGTTAATCTCGCGGCGCCGCAGCATCCACTTACGACCAGCGCGTCGACCCATGAAGCCTCGAAAGATGCGCTGCACGTGGATCGCCGCGTGCGCTTCTCGCTTGGCCTTTTGGTTCTCCAGCACCATGCGGCGACGGTACGCGGCGGTGCGTTGCTGCTCGATCTTTTGCTTCCTTGCCTGCCCCACTCGGGCCTTCTCGTCGTAGAGCTCCGCTTTTCTCTGACGAGCAGCGACGTTCCGTGCTTCCATCTCCATGCGCTTGCGCTCGGCCGACGTGACGGGCGGCTGCCTGGCGTGCTTGAGAGCCGACGTGGACCACACGGTCTTTTGCTTCTTGAGCAGCGACAGCCCGCGAAAGTACATGAGCGTCATGGAGAAGATGCCAAACTTGAGAGCAGTCTCCGTCTCCGTGAGCTGCTTGTCCAGTGCCGAGCCTTTCTTGACGGCCTTGTTCTTTTCGTTGATCTCGAAGGCGGCGACTTCGATGGGCTTCCACTTGTCGAGCGGGATGCCCTGCACGTTCTCCCCTTCGACGAGCGAGGCCTGGGCCTCCAGGACGCGCTTCTCTTGCTCGAGCCGACGCAGATCATGCATGGACAAGGGGCCCTCTTGCTTGAGGCTCGGCACGTAGCCCATGACCTTGCGTTCCGACTCGCGCTCGCCGAAACTCCAGCCTTCCAGCATGGACTCGAGAATGTCTTCTACCACTTCATAAGCCGTGAGGCTCGCCACCATCGTGTCGTGTTCCCGCGATAGTGCACGCTGCACCTTGTCTTTTAGTTGCGTCTGGCGGAAGCCATGGAGTGCCTGCGTCTCGAAAAACTGCTCTTTCGAGGTGAACGTATCGTGAAACTCCTTGTCCACCGCTCGGAGCCGCAGGTTCTTATCCCAGATCTTGAGCTCGAGCGTGACTTCGTCAAACAGGTCAGCCTTGCGCATCACGACGGCGCGGTTGCCAGACTTGACGGCTGCGAGACAAACGGACGATTCGATCACGAGATCAGCGGTTCGCTTGATACGCTCGAGTTCTTCTTGGAGCACTTCCATGCGGCTCTGGATGCTCACGAACGACTCCTGTAAATACGGCTTCCACGAACACGGATTCGTGCGGCAGGCCATGCAACCACCAACGCCCAGCTCGTGCTCTTCTAGCAGAAGCCGTTGTTCGGCGAGACTACGACCCTGAAGAGCCTGCGAGATCCCACACGACGTTAGTTCCACCACACGATACAAGGGGGACAGTGTAGCAGGATAACGATACCCACATCTTTGATCTCGCGCCGCTGCTTCTGGATGGATTTTGCCTTGAGGGCTTTGCCGCGGACTTTATCGCGAGGTCCATTCTTGGCTGCCTCTTTGATCAGCCTTTGCTCCCGCTGCTCACGAGCAATCTGGGCCTCTTCATCACTGTCCGACTCTGACACCGAGTCGTCACCATCCCGATTTGATCGCTTTTCCGTCGACTGCTTCTTCGCACCGCCACGCGTCTTCAAGAAGTTGTGCGTTTCGTACTGTTCCTTCTCGACGATCTGAGACATCAGCAGCCGATCGAGTTCCTTCTCGAGCTCGAGGCGGAGCACTTTCGTGGGGAACCGCTGGAGCGTCGTGTGGAGAACCGACGAATCCATGAACTCGTTGCGCGTGTTGGCAATGGCGCGCTGCAGCTCAGCGTACACAAGTCGACATCGCGCGTCCACGTCCATTTCCACTTTCTCAACGACCGCGGACTCCGTCGCGTGCTTCATACGAGCTGCCTCCACGAGATTCACGCTCAACTGCGAGTCGTACTTAAGCAGTAGATTGCGTGCCAGCAAGAGATCACTCGATAGCTTGAACAGCTCTTCCTCAGGCGTATTGAGCGCGACGAGGAGGTCTTCTCTCGTGATATGCGGTGGTAGTGCGGGCATGGCAACTGGATTCAGTGAGGCAGCCGCCATCTCTTCCGCAATGTTCCTTAGCGTCACGGGGTAGTACACCGGATTCAGCACCTGGTCGTACATTCGCCATACGCGCTCCTCGCTCGTCAAGTCGGCAATCTTCTGCGTACGCAGCATCGCGGCCAAGTGTGGCGTAGAGTCCTTGTGGTGTTTGGACTGGGTTTTCGTCCCCGCCGCGTCGTCACGAAACCGCGTGACGATCTTTCGCACTTGGATCTCCTTCCGCTCCAAGAGGTTCCACGGCGCCTTCATAATGCGCTCGACCTCCATTTGCGACAGCACTGCGAGCTGCTCTTCGTCTTTGGCGAGCCGTGGGTGCGTGCCGTGGAGCCGCATGCGGGCATTCCCGTCCACAACGAGGCGATCTTCCCAGTCGTACTTGCGCGGATACAAGATCCGATCGAGCAGGATCCACTCACGCTCTTTCTTCTCCAGCACGTCCATGCCCTTCTTGTACTTGCGCCGCAGCCGCTCCGCTGGCGTCATCATGGACGGCAGCTTGGCCTTGACCGCCGACAGTTCGGCCCAAAACACTTTGCCCGACCGCGCGCCGTAGCGACTCGTATACTCGACATTCAGCTCTCTCGCGACCCTTGCACCGGCGGCATCCCGCTCTCCGTTGTCCGCACTTTCCACAAGTGCGGCCGCTAGTGCCGGGAGATACTCACGGTACTCGACGAGGTCCTGCTCCATCCGATCGACGTCGTCCAGCAAGTCGGCGTGGATCTTGGTCAGTTCCTTGAGCGCTGCTTCCACGTCGCGCACTTCTTCTTCCCGCTGTGCGAAGAGAAAGCACTGCTGCGTGAACTTGGACTCGGCAGCGTGGATCTTCAAGTGGAGCTGCTTGCGGTCGTCGTGTGGAAGGGACGGCGTGGCGTTGTCGGCTTCGAGCAGTTTGGACTGGCGGAGCATTTCCAACTCAGCTTGGCGTCCAACGTCTTTGGCTTCGTTGGCCATCTTTCGAGCGAGCCGCTTCTTGCGTTCGCTCAGCTGGATGGTCGTAAACACGTTCTGAATCTCGTCCTTTTTCGAGGGCAAGAGCTCTTGCTTTTTCAACGCGTCCGATCTCTTCTTGCGAAGCACTTCGCCTGGGTACGTCGCTGTGTGGGCGACAACTTCGATCGAGTACGTGGTCAGCACGGGCGCGCCCAGTACGATTTGGTACGTGACGTCCGTACTCACGGGTTTCTTGACCGGATCGTGACGGAGGACGACTTTGCCCAGCGAGTGCGGCGTACACAGCGCGATGTCGACAGAGCTATAGCATTTCCCAATCGGCAGCGGCGCACTGATGATTGACTGGGAGCTGGCCGTGGGCAGCGCATACAGCATCGCTGCAAGGCGCCCGTTCTGGTAGCCCGCGGCTTTGAAATGGCCTTGGAACACGATCGAGATCGTCAATGACAGCACGCCAAGCGTCCCACGAGGCAGCTGAAACGAGTGCGACGCAGTCTTGTGGGGTGGGATCTGTTGCTGCGTCGAGGAGAGGAGAGAAACCGTTGGAGGCGGCACCTCCTGCTTGTCGAGAAGCAGTGCACTGCGCGCCCGCAGGACTGGGTTGTTTTCCTTGTCCAGCGCCGCCACGAGTTCTTCGAGCGTGGACACCACGGCGGCGGCGGGGCTGACGGGTCCTGGTAGATCGAACGTGCGATCGAGCTGTGCAAAA
The DNA here is from genome assembly GCA_023335925.1 of Pythium phragmitis. Lineage (NCBI taxonomy): Eukaryota > Oomycota > Peronosporomycetes > Pythiales > Pythiaceae > Pythium > Pythium phragmitis. The sequence goes on along the minus strand of JAADVZ010000633.1, from coordinate 14,315 downwards.
TACTCCTCGCCGTCGCCAAACGTGTACTTTCGTAGCAGCGAGTGGGCGTGGAGCTCTTCCACAGACTTGAGAAAGGCGAGCGCGAGACAATTGCGAGCGGGCAGGGAGAGCAACCGCTCGAGCTGAGGCTTCTTGAGTTTGTTGGTTTGATACTCGGGATGCCGCTGGATGATCTCGACTTGCTGCGGGTCCAGGTGCTTGTAATAGTAGGCGAAGTTGAGCTCAAAGTCGAGTGCGATCCACTGCTTCTCTTCGGCGGACCGCTCGGCGTGTGGTTTGAGGCGCACGCGATCGCCGAACGCCGAGCCATCGAGTATACTGTAATCATCCTTGGCGTTGCTTTCTTCACGACCACTCTCGACTGCCATGGGCGACTTCTTCGGTGGAGGCACAGCCGCCTCCAGCTGAGTGATTGCTTTCTCCACGACAAACACAACGCTTGCGTACTCGCCCAGTGTGTGCTTTCGCTCTTTCATTCTGTGGCGAAGGTCAGTCTCTTCCAGCGCAAACGCCGAGATTCGGGCTTCCAACTCGTCTTTTTCGACACCGAGTTCCTTGATGAGCACGGCGCGGACAACCCGCTGCGTGGTCCCTGCGATGCGTAAGCGCGTATCGAAATGCTGCGTCGTCACCGACTCGGCCCGAGCCTTTTCTTCGCTCACGTCACGACAGCGAGTGCGAATCCGCAGGAGCGTTTTTTCGTTGGCGTATCGCTTCTCCTGGAGTGCCTCCAGATCCTCCCGCACGCACAGCACCATTTCATTGCCTTTGTCAGTGCACACGGCCAGCTTCCTCAACATTTCGGTTCGAAACGACTCGTTCCGCTTGATCAGCACGCTTAGGCGTTGCAGCATCGTGTCTTGCCACGCCAGTTGTTGCACCACGAGGTTTTGATCGTGCACAAGGCGCGCCAATACATCTCGCTTCTCGTCGAGCTCACGACCAAGCGCCTGGATTTCTGGTGCTGTAATAGGCACGACGCGGACCGTTCCCATCCCCGCCTTGGCGATCATGCCCGTGCTCTTGGCCTTGAGAATGACGCGCTCCATGTTGCGCACAGTCTGCTCTTTGTCGGCAATGTCTTGCTTGAGCGACTGAAGCTGCTGTCTCTTACTGGCACTTTCGTCCATCTGAGACGCCTTGAGTTCGTAAAAGCGACCTAGGTCCTCTGCGAGACATGTCGTGCCTTCGACGAGCGGCACGAACTGCGCAAACTCGGGGGGTAGATCCAGACAGTACGCCTCGACGGCACTGCATACGAACTGGTTCTGCTCAAATTCCTCCTGGAACTTCATCAGGTCCTCGCGCTTCTTGTGCTGCAACTCAAGCCGCTGCTGCTGGAGCGCCACTTGGTATCTCTCTTGCTGCTTCTCCTCGCGGTCATGCTCCAACGCGGCGACTTTTCGTCCCATCTGCTCGTTGCGTGTTTGAATATTCTCTTCCAGGAGCATTTGATCATTAAACTTGAGTGACAGCGCGTCTTCCAACACCATGAGTCGATGGTCTTCGAGCCACTTGGCCTGGAGGTGCTTTTGCATCTCCATTTGAGCGAAAAAGAGCCGCTGCGCTTCGTACTCCTTCCGCTTGATGCTCGCCTCGGTCTCCTTTTCACGCACGACACGTTCCAGCTCTTCTTGCTGGCGAGCGCGTTTCTCCGCTTCGAAAGCCTTCCGTTTGTGTTCTTTCTCGGTTTGTTTCCGGATTCGTTCGCGCTCGGTTCTTGCTTCCGCGAGGAGCACACGTTCGTAGCACTGAAGAATCGTCTCGGTCGTTCCGGAGCCTTCCAGATCTCGATCGTAGAGCTCCTGCTGGATCCACTTGAGTCCTTTCTCAGCCAGTTGCTGTCGCACGTGAGCTCCAATGGCCGTGACGGTCACTTCAGGATGAATGGGTGACGCTGTTGCGTCATCGACGACATCGTCTCTGTTAGTTTCCATGTGGGTATGGTTCTCTGCTTTTCCGAGTAGATCTGGAGGCGTTGCTCCGGCATTTCTACTGTCAGGAGTCGATGCCTCTGATACGATTGCGGGCGGCTTCTCCACTTGTCCACTCTCCTGCTCCTTGTTCACTGGCGTTGTGATGAGTTTCCGCAACAGCTCGTACACAAATCCACTTCGCTCCTGAAGTAGTTCATGGCCACTCTTCAGCCACGCCGTGTGGAGACAAATCGTCGTCTGCTCGGGCGAGAGGCACTCACTTACGGACTCGGCTTGTGAGGGAAATGACGCCGTCAAGAACTCTACGTGTGACGGAGGACTCAGCTCTGCCACGGAGCCTTGCACGACCACGATACCAAAGGGCGGCGTGCAGATGGTAGCAAGGTTTCCAGCTACATTGCCCACGCTTTCTCGGTTCTTGACGACGCCACACACGAGCGACTGCAAGAGGTCGAGCCCTTTGCTCTGCAAGAAGCCTCTTCTGCTCCGAAAGAACTCTTCCATCACAGCTTCACGGTTCTTGGCGACTTGGGTCAGATAGAAGTCACTGAACAGCGTCCGTAAGAGCATGGCATGCCACTCCGCACTGCTCGCACTCTTCGAGGAGAGCAGCCGCCGCCACGCGTTCCAGGCCGCCCTCGTTTGGGGTTCACGACTGCTGGCGATCGCATTCATGAGCACGAGACCTCGCTGTGCAAGAGCGAAATTGTGTAGACAAGGATACAGGCCTGCCTGCAGTGGGATCTCCGTAGTCAAGAGCTGCAAGGCAACTTGCGTCCCAGAGCCAAAGCTCAGTACAAACTGGGGCATCGCCGCGAACCCCCACTTGGGCTGCACGAGCCACTCACGGGTCGTCTCCATCACGTGCACGAGCAGCTTTGCATAGGCGGCGGCGAGAAACTCATTGTTGAGGATCGTTTGCCGACGCATTCTGGTGGGGAACCCACAGACGAAGATCTTCCCCCGTGGGAAATGGATCAACAGCGGTTCAAAGAAGGCCTCCAGCGTCGGGATCCGTTGAAAGGCGTCGAGAAACACAGTGAACCGATATGGCGTCATGGTTGGTTCGGTGGCAGTAGCTGCTCCGGGCATCTTGGGCAGCTGCCGAGGCGACTCGACGGCCACGGGGCGGGTCAGGATCACGTAGGACAAGGTCGTGTCTTGGTCGAGATCGTACAGTCTCCAGCATGGCTCGACTGGGAATTGGAGCACTTCAGCCATGTCTGCGCCGGTCTCGCCTTCGGTAGTTGTCGTTGTCGTACTTCGTGCAGACTCCACTGTGGGCTCTTCCTCCACTGCCGGCGTCTGCCGCAGTTCCAATGGCGGCACGCCTCGTGAACTGGCCATCGCCAAAGCCGAGTCATGCGGCAGCGGACGCGCCTTTTTCTTGCTCAGTTGCTCGAGTTCGCGGAGCGCGCGCTTGCTTCGTGCGTGGGCCCAGTGGGGAAGCAGCGACCCCAGCGGACGCGTGGTCTTGGAGGACGACTTCTCAACGGGCGACGTCTCGTCATTGTTCGACAGCGAAAACGCCGCCCCACTCTCTCGGTTGACTGCTGGTTCCACTCGCTTCGTCTTGAGCCCGAGCTGGCTCTTGCCGCCGCGTGCGTGGCCGTCACTGCGCACAGTCTTGCCTTCATTCGTCGGCCAGTTCTCGTCGTTTCGCGTCGGCTTCTTGGAAAAGAACACTATAAAATCCTCGCGCGAAAAGTACACACGCGAGCGGTGGCTCGAAATCGCGTCGATGCAATCTTCGGCGTCATGCTCGTCCCAGAGACTCGCGAGCCGCAGCTCGACAAGCGCGGCCATGAAGTCGTCGACGCCCACGAGCCCTTGCCGGCGCCGGTCAAAGTGCAGAAAGGACGCCGACAACTCGATGCCACGCGTCTGCGCCTCGTGCAGAACATTCCCCAGCGCCAAGAGCACTTGGGCCGAGCGGGAGCCGCCGCCAAGCGGACCCATCGCTGCGTCGCTCTCTATCCGCGTGGCGTCAAGGTGGAAGCCATTTGAAGTTGTCTCGAGAAGCGACCATTGCGGATAAACCGGTTCAAACCCGGTAATACTATAACCGGTGCAAAACCGGTACAAAGAAACCGGTGCGGAACCGGTACTCTCATCAATCCATTTCCGTCTCATCAGACAGTCCAATGAGACAGCTTCAACCTGCGAACATTCTCACGTTGAAGGGGAAAGATCGCGTTTGTCGTGACGCTTGGGGAAAATGCGCGTTGCTGAATGTGCACACAGAGCTGAAGCGCCATTGGCGAGCGGCTCAGCAAATGGACAGAACGGACGGACGGATCTAAAGCGATGCGGGTGATCATTCCAAAATTCACCACCAACAGCTACAACCACCACGACCACCAAGACACCACCATGGGCAACTTTGCATCCAGCATGCTCTGCGGCTGCGGCGACTCGATCGACTCGACCCACGACTATCGTAAGGTAAGTACGAGCGCCTCGTTCACGACCACGCTCACCAGCATCTACCACCACATCATGAGCGCGCTCGCCGGCTCGTCCGTCGTGATCTCGGAACTGGACGAGGCCTGGTATCAGGACCTTCTCCATGAGATCGACATGAAGCGAGCGCGGTATGAGCGCGCCACCGCGTCGGGCGATTTCCTCGGCCCGGCCGACACGACCGTCGCGTCGGTCCACTCGCTCAACCTGTCGGCAGCCCCGCACAAGCCCTGGACCAAGCTAGCGCTTATTGAAGACGACGACAGCTCCTTCGACACGGCCGACGAGACCGATGATGAGAGCAAGTGCGACTACAGTGACAGCGACGTCAGCGAGTACGGAGACGACGACGAGTGCTGCTGCCCGTCGACGCAACTCCCAGAAGTCGAGTACTACCAGGAGGACGACGACACGGAGACCAAGGCCGACCGCCTGCTGCGGCTCTCGTCCATGAGCTTCAGCGATGACGCCCCGCAAGTCTACGTTGACGACTACCTTTGCCCGTGCGGCGAGTGTCCACAGTACGCACGGATCGCGTGCGACGTGCGCGCGACAGTCACGTGGCGCCACGCCCACGAGCAGCGCAGCATCATCCGCGTCCTCCAGGCCTTCTCGACCTACAACGAAGTCATTGGGTACCGCCCCGAGATGATCGAGGCCGCCGAAGAGTGTCTCCAGCTCTGGCTCGGCGACGAAGACCGCGCTCTTCACTCGTTCGTGATGCTCTACGACGAAGTGCCCCAGCTCTGCAGCGGTCCCCTGTGAAGAAGAAACGCATCCTCACTCCCAGCAACACGAGCAACGGATCGCCCTCCCACCGTATCGCAAGCGTCCCTCATCACGGACGCTGTGCATACGGGCGAAAAGGTCCCGTGTCTCTGTCTTTCGATCGTCGCAAGTGCCAACGGCTCGCAGCGTCGCCCTCATTATGGCTTGATGCTCGTCGCTCGCACGGCGATCGAAACGACAACCACCCACGCTGAGACGGTGGGGTGCCTCTTCTTCTCTGTTCAAATCTCCCTGTTCTCGTCTCCAGTCCCCAGCGACAAGCAATCGTAGTTATAGTACGTAGGCTCGTAGCATTATCTCCCCCAGACCCACTATTTAACCCTATTTAACCTCTACAAAAAGTAGCAGTAGCATTACAAGAACGACTAGTACAAGAACGACTCCACCACCTTTTCCACTACTCTATGCCTTCTTTCACTTGGTGAGCGCGTCAAAAAAGTTGGGGTCCGGATCGGGCGAACAGAAAATCTCGCGCTGGTAAAACTCGGGCAGCACCGAGACCTTGAGGTACATTTCGCCGAGCCGTTCTTGGAGCACGTTGCGTTCTTCCAGTAGCACGTTGGCTTTCTCCACTTCGGCGAGTCGCACGACTTCTGTGACGCACGCCTGCAGCGCGTCTTCCACTTGGCGATCGTGGGCGACACTTCCCAACTGCGTCTCGTACCGTTCGAGTCGCTGCTGCAGTCGCTGGTGCTCGCGCTCGGCGTGGTCCTGCTGCACCAAGTGACTCGCCACGCTATCTTCCAGACGCTTCTCAAGTGCCACGTGGCGTTCCTGCAACGCCTCCCAGTCAAGCTCCTTCTGTGCCCGTGCCTGCCGCTCGACGTCGAGCTCGTGTTGGCGCTGCTCGCTCTCCTTTCTCAGCATCTCCATCGCGAGTGTCTGCTGCTGGAGCTCATGGTCGCGCTGCTTGAGTACTTTCTGGACGGATGCTTTCTCGGCCGTTTGGTCGGCGAGTTTCTGGATCCACTCTTCTCTGTCGTGCTGCTGCTGGGTACGCAGGGAGTCAACTTCCTTGGCCCATTCGACCTTGGTCTGCCGCAGCTCGTCTTCTCGCTGCAGCAGCGACGCCCTGGCATGTTCCAGCGACGTTCGTGTCTTTTCCAGCTCCATTTCCATCGCGGTCTTGTCGCTCTGGACCTGCTCGAGCAGCGCCGTGAGCTGCTCGTGCTTTGTCTGCAGCGACGCGGTTGCCGTGAGCTGCTGTTCGTGCTGAGTTTGCAACTCTTGAATCCGCGTCTCCTGCATTCGGCTCTTCTCGTCGGCGTGCAGCTTGGCATCGTGCAGTCGCTGAATCTCACTTTCTCGCTCCCGAAGCTGCTGCTGCAACTGCGCTTCCGCCGCGTCCTTGGCGTGCTGCAACTGCTCCAACCGTCTTTCCCAGTCCCGCACCATCGTTTCATGCCGGCTCGCGAGTCGCGCAAGCAGTTGCTCATGAAAGTGGAGCACGTCGGCTCGCAGAAAATGGAAAAACGCCACCTTCTTGGCCGGCCCCTGCGCTTGGTCTTCGTACCGCTGCTCGATTGCGTCCATGGTGACGGCCAGTTCCATTGACACGCTGCTGCCGTCTTCCCGTCGCTCGAAGAACCGATCGTCCCACTGGCCCCTGGCGAGCGGCTCTGTGAGCCACTCGGTCGTCAGTCCCTTGAGCACCTTTTCACACAAGGCCGTGGACGTCTTTTGGAGCGCCGCGACCATCAAGGTTTTTTGCTTTTGCACGTGGCTCTTGAGCTTCTGGAAACTCGCGGCGCGTGTCGGCCCTTCGACCGAGAGGTTCTTGAAGAGATTCAGCGCCTCATCCTGCGCGTCCTTGTGGAGCTTTTCAAACTCTTGCTGGCTCAGCAGCGGCTCGTGTCGGGCTTGTTCTTCGCCGTCCTCGGTGTAATTGGCAGGCGCCATGCGCGTGTCGTAGAGCTCCATGGCGTTGAGCATGGCCGTTTGGCACGTCGCCTCGGAGACGTACGCCCACGCGGCCTTGATATCTGGCACGGAGCCGCTGTTCAGCGTCTCGGTATAACACGTCACGAGATGCGCGAGCTTGGCGCCGTCGAGGACTTTGCCAAAGAGCGCTTTGGGCGCCACGACCGACAGCAGCCGCGCGCGCACGTGGTCCATTTGCTGCACAAACTCGGGCCGCAGCAAATCGTCCGAGAGCTGCGCGGCGTGGCGCAGCTGCGTCTCGTCCATGACGGGGCGCACGAGCGTGAGGCACTCGCGCTGGTCAAAGAGCACGCGGATCGACTGGCGAATCTTGTTGCGGTCTGCATGGCGTCGCGAGCTCCCGTCTCGCGGTTCGAGCGACTTTTCCAGGTACGCGTTGGGCGTGAGCGCGAGGCCGTCGGCCTGCATGTCGAGCATGAAGTCGCGCAGCAGCCAGACAAAGGGCGGGAAATGCGGCGCCAGCGCGCGCGACTCGGCGAGCGCGTCCGTGTCGTCGTCACTGCTACCGGTGCTCTCGAGCGACTGACCGCTGCTGGCGACGCGGCTCGTGTCGGCGCTCAGGCACACGTGCTTGGTGAGTTCCGAGACGAGGTAGAGCCGGTCGATCGCGCCTTCGTCGATCACGCCCATGGTGTTGAAGACAAAGAGCGAGCTGAGTAACAGGCCCAGCGAAAAGATCTTGGCGTCGTAGCTCTCGTCATTGTCGGTCGCAGCGATGCCTTCCGTGTCCATGAACAGCACGCGCTCGCCACGCGTGTTGCGGACGGTCGGGACGGGATCCCAGAGCCAAATGCCGCGCGTGCACGACTCGGTCGTTGGGCCGACGCGGAAGCCGTTCGCTTTGTTCGCGGTCGATTTCGCGCCACGGCTCGCGAGCTGGTTCAGGAAGAACGACTTGCCCGTGCGGTACTGGCCAGCAAGGCACACAACGGCGAGCGGCTCGTGCAGACTCTCGAGCAGCCTACAACCCCGCAGAGCATGAGAGGAATGGCGCCTGGTGTTTGTTCTATAGACTAGTACGTTGCGTACCGGATGCCGTCTTCGTTGACACGTAGACCGTCGTGGCCGCCGCGAATCAGGCAAACGGGTTCGCCATGCGCAGCGCCGCCCGTGGCATCGGAACGGCCGTTCGAGACGCCGTTCGAGACCATTGCCATTGTCATCTTGTCGGTCCTGCCTTGATCCGGTCAGCATGCGGTTCATTTCAAGAGGGACGCAATGGATGTGGACCACATCAATACACAAATGAATTGTATGAATCGTGAAGTTGAATTGAAAAATGAATTGAAACTCAGCATGCTGATCTTGAAAGGTCGCGGAGCGGACCATATCGAATCAAGATGGAGCTGGAGCAACTGGACGTTGCGAGCCGCTGCATGGGGCAGACGCTTAACCCGCAAGAGCGATCGAGCCTGGAGATCGGACTGCTCAAGCGCAAGACCACGGAGGCGCTGGTCTCCATGCGCTTCTGGGGGCGCCTCGTCGGCGAGACGCAAGACTACGTCATCGCTGTTGGATTGATCGCGGCGCGCGACTACCCAAAGAAGAAATTCTACTTCTGGTGCGTCTTGACATCTCAAATATATCAGCTACCTCCCATCTAATGCATGGATTATGCTTTCTCCCGCCAGCACCAACTCGTCGCCCGAGCTGCAGCAGTTTCCCGAGCTCACGAAAGCCAAAATCGACGCCGCCGCACAGCTCACGACGCGGCTCAAGGGCGACCCGACGCTCGTACTCTCTGGTGACGAATCCCAAAACGCCGACGACAGCGAGACGCCGTTCACCGAGCTGGACCGGCTCGCGTACCTCGTGGACCAGATCGATCGTGCTATCGCGGTCGTGCCACTCGGGGCATTTGTGGTCGCGCCGCAGCGACAGGTCGTTTTGAACACAGCGTTCCAAGGGCTCAAGTGGGAGCAGGCCACGCAGATTTTTAACTACTTCCACCTGCGAGAACCGGAGCTCCCCGAGAAGCTCAAGGCGCTCCACAACGCCGAAGGACTCGTGCGCGCGAGCGATTTTTTGGATCCGCTCGTGGGCGACCTCGATGGCTCCTGGGATCTCGCCAAGGACAACACGGGCAGTGTCGTCACGCTGCGCAGCCTCACGTATCCAGGTGCGTTCTTCTTCCACGAGCCAGAGACGTCGCGCTATGGCAGCGTCTACTTTGGCGATGGTCGCAAGAACCCCGATCTCGCGTTCATGATCTAGGACTCAGCTTCCGGATAATTGAGAAATTGTGTCTCTATTTTTGATATTTGAGGATAGCATATACCCTGTTTTGGGATAGAGCGCTATCTGATAATTCGAGTCAGTCCAGCCTCAATCAAATGAGGCCGATTTGCTGCGACGAGTCACGGGCAATTGTCGCTGACGACCAGCACCCGTAAGGACTCTGCGCGTTGGACACCACGGAGTGGAGTCGACATTACACTCGTATTTCAACGGGACTGTAAAATTACAGTCATTGCAGTGTAATGGCGGGTCCAATGCGGGTATAACAAATACACGGTCAGTATTGCGACTGCGGGCGGGTCCACGTGGCTCGGGGTTGGCGCAACGCTGTTGCGTGCGTGTCGTGTTGCGAGACATCCCCCCACAATCGACGTGTACCTGTCTGAGTATTTTCCCCATGGGGAATAATCCTACAGTGTGCCCAAGGGGGAGAAATGATATACCCACCGCCTGCGCGTGAAATTTCTAGATCTGATCCAGACGCCAGGCAGAAATCAAATCATGACTGTATCGGATCCACAACTGGTGTTTTCAGGACGGGTTGCTATTGTGATATCCGGATATCGGGTTGAAGCAAGGGAGAGTTCAGCGGTTGTGTCAGTCAGCCCGAAGCGATCGATCCAGCGCTGACTCAGCATGGGATCGTTTTTCTTCTGGACTGCGGTTCAGCCGCTGACTGGGAGCACCGGCTGGAGCGTCTCGGCAATAGGGCCAACAGATTGTTGCTGGATTTTTTTCTCCTCCCAAGATCCCAGCAGACGCTGGAAAAAAATCTCGTTGATTCCCTTGTTCGATTTTCCATAGTCCGTTGTCGCGTCAAGTAAAAAAAAACTGGCGACTCGCCCATCCTCCACTCCTTCTCTTTCCGTTGATTTGAAACTTCCGAGTCAAAGGCGGTCGAGGGAGACAGCCATGTTCAGTACAATAGCGTAAATACAAGCTTCTTGTAATCAGAGGTCTGCGCATGACGTCCCTCCTCCACTCGTGCTCGCGTTCACGGCAGAACCGCGTGACGTGTGCGAGAAAACCCATATTCCGCTCCTCCATTGTCTGCACGTTCCATCACCTTTACGTAGAAAAAGACCGGGCCAAAATACCTGCTGGATCAGTGCATATACCTCCCAAATCAGTCAATGTACTTATATAATAGTCTAAGCTGCCTGTTCCAACCTGTTCGTCCCACCGTGATGGGGGCTCATGCCGCCCCGTCCGCTCTCTTGCTCATGACGCCATTCGCCGCCGCCGTCACATCCCAACGTGACTCTATTCTCCGAACCCACGGTGGACGCGTTCGTACGGAGGATGGCTGCCGCATTCGCCGACGTCCGCTCCGCTGCCGACATGAACTCGTCGTTTGTCTCCGCCGAATCTCCGTCTCCACCTCGGCTTGCTCCTCCGCCGCCGCCTCCGCCGCCCTCCTCCTCGGGGCTTCCATGGACCTCGACCGAGGACGCGACCATGCGCAACGCGCTCGCGTTCCTCGCGCAGAAAGACTCGGAGAGCGCGCTTGTCTATGCGCTCGTGCACGACCCCGAGTTCCGCCTCGCGACGGCGCTCACTTCGAACGCGCAGCGCATCGTCGACGTCGGCGTCGTGCGCGCGCTGCTGCAGCTCTTTGACGCGTACGAGGACCAGCTGCGGCGCTTCGTGGCCATGCTCATGCTCCGCGAGATGGTCGACACGCTCAACTGGAACGAGCTCTTCCGCGCCAACTCGGCCACGACCGCGGTGAGCTCCTCCTCTTCGTCCTCTCCTCCTCCTCCTCCTCCTCTAATGTGATTACTATTATGACTGGATAGATTATCCGCGAGTACACGTGCGATCTCGGGCTCGAATTTCTCCAGTCGGCGTTCCAGGAAGAGCTCGCGCAGCTCTGGGATCTGCCCGAGGCCTACGAAGTGAACCCGCGGCTCGTGGCGTCTCCGGACGCGCTGGTCCGGAACCGGCAGCAGCTTGAGGCCCTCGCGACGCGGCTGCTCACGCGCATCGTGGACGCGGCGCCGCTCTTTCCGTACCAAATCGCCAAGATCTACCGCGTGCTCGAGGCCGAGATGACGCGGCTCATTGACCGCGACCGCAAGAGCAGCGTGTCGCTCCAGCGGCTCAGCGCCCGCCTCAGCGGCGACGACGCCACATCGTCGGACGCCGAGGCGTTCCGGAGAAGCAACGCGTCGCTGCCGCGGCTCAGCGCCATCAGTGAAGACCGGTACTCGGCGGACGAAGGCCGTGCCAGCGGCACGGGCGCCGGTGGGACGCACAGGCTCACGGCCACGGGGCTGTCGACGGCCAAGGAAGAGTTCTACGTGCATCTCGGTGGGTTTCTCTTTCTGCGGTTCCTGTGTCCGGCGCTGCTGCTGCCCCACCAAATGGGGCTCACGCCCGACGGCCACGCGCCGTCCAAGCCGCTGCAGCGCACGCTCGTGCTCGTGGCCAAGCTCTTCCAGTCGCTGGCCAACAACGTCGAGTACGGCGCGCGGGAAGAGTACATGGCGCCGTTCAACGGCTTCCTCGCCGCCCACCGCGCCAAGCTCTTTGCCTTCTACGACCAGATTTGCCAGCAGGCGCAGAACGACAACCGCCGCGAGAGTCTCATTCTCCGGAGCAACTTGGCGCCGCGCATCTCGCAGCTCTGGACGCCGAATCCAGCGAGCACGAATGCCGCAGTCGCCAGGGCGTCGTCCGTGTCGAGCTGTGCGAGCGGCGCCGGCTATGGACTGCTGGGCAACTCGCCGCTCGTGGCGTCGGCCGACGAGGCGCTGGGCGTCGTGCAGCAGTGGATCACGAGCCATCTGGATTCGCTCGTGGCCGAGGTGGCGACCCACGGCGGCAAGGCCAAGCGCAAGCACCAGGCGCCTGTGGCCGTGGACCCCGAGTCGACGCCTCCGAGAGGATCCATGTCGCCGCCCAAGAAGAAGAAGGCCATTCCCGTAGCCAAACACAAGCTCAAGTCGTCCAAGACGCTGTCGCCCGTGCCGACGCTTGGAGCGATGGGGGATGAGGAGGACGAGGACGAGGACGAGAAGGAGGAGAAGGAGGCCGGCCAGACCAAAGAGGAGGACGAGGGGGCGAAAGATCTGACCGAGAACGTCGCGAAAGAGGACCTCGAGCGCGTACTCGGCCACACGATCCACCGCGACATTCAGCTCATGAAGATCTACTACGCCAGCCTCTCGCAGGCCGGTCTGCAACGGCTCTTGCGCGTCAACAGCGAGGACGCGGCCCACGAGTGGACGCTCCACAAGAGCCGCCACAGCGTTGACGTGTTTCGCCGCGACGATCCGTCCACCCACGGCTGCGGTGTCCTGTCGACGCGGACGAGTCCGTTCGTGGAAATGAAGGCATTCGTCGAGATCAACTCGACGCCGCGCCAAGTGTTCAAGTACTTGCGGTCGCTCGAGAAGATGACCGAGTGGGACGACCGCACGGCGTCAGTGCGCCGCGTCGAGCCGTTGGACGACTCCAAGGTCGTGCTGTACCGGTCCCGCCCCAAGCTGTCGTTCTGGCCCTCGTGGCTGGTGAAGCCCCGCGACTCGTGTGATCTCCACAGCTTCGTGGGCCCGAGCAAGACGGGCCGCGCCGACACGTACGCCGTGCTGTTAGAGTCCGTGCCACGGCCGGACGTGCCCACGGTCAAGGGCACGGTGCGAATGTCGTTTGCCACGGGCGGCTTCTTGGTCGAGCCCGGGCCGGTGAGCGAGACGTATGGACAGACCACCAAGCTCACGTGCGTCGTGAACGCCGACTTCAAGGGCGCGCTGCCGCGCGTGCTGGCCGAGAGCATCTGCGTGCGCCACGTGCTGAGCGTGCGCGCCGTCAAGCTGCGGCTCGAGACGGCGCTCCAGCACGGCCAGTCGACGTGGATCTGAGACTGGTACAGTGCCGTAACCTGTAATATTACTACAATGTGAATATACACTCATCAACGCAGACCTCTTGACTACTAGTATTGGAGGCCAGGGGGTCGCTTGGTACCCAGCTTCAACTTGAAGTGGGATGCTCGTGACGGACTGCACGTCTCCCAAGAATACGATGCAAGTCTATTCACGAATGATAGTGGGATAAATGTGCTACGGCCCCACCAGTGAGCAAGCACAACCGAAAAGAGACCTGGGACACTTAGATCACCCATGCTGCTGCAGATCCCGAGCCAAGTGGCTGACGACGACGGTGTCACCCAAGAAGATGCTGCTATCAGGACCCCGCGGTCGCTCCGTGCGGCCTACACGCGCCACCTTGACGCGCTGCCCACCGGCAACTTGGAGCGCGAGCAGCGCTTCTCGTGGCCTCAGGCGCTTCTCTCGATCTTTTCCTACGGCCTCATGCTCACGGACGTGCTCCGCACGGGGCTCGGTCTTAACCGGCTTCCGTACCGATCCATTGAACCCGATGCGTTCGCATACTTTGGTCCGCTCGCGTACGTGACGACCCATCTCACGACCCAGAACGCCACAGCGAACGCGAGTCTCCCGTTCTGGACCTACAAGTACGACACGACGTCCATGGGCATGCGCACGGTCGCGCGCTTCTTCTCGCTGCAGGCGTGGCCCGTGTGTGTGACGTATGCGCAGCCGTGTGACGAGTCCCAGGGCATCCCACTGCCCAGCGTCTTTGCGATGGTCGAGTCGATTGTCCACGCCGTCGGCTCGCACGCTCCCGACGCGGCCGTGACGCTGCGGTCCCACCACGCGTTCCGAGACCGCGTCTACCACTACGCGCTGCCGTGGTTCTTCAACGCGCTCAAGACGAGAACGACGCAGGCCGTGCACTTTGCCCACCCGCTCCCTCTCCACTCCGTCTGCGCCGACCGCCGCGTCGCGAGGAGACCGTACTCGTGTACTCAGAGTTGGACCAACACGAGGCGTCTCACCTGCGAAGACGAGACACAGTGTGATACACTGGGACTCTGGGATGCCATCCACGCGCGGCAGCAGCACCTCGCCCGCGCGT
>JAADVZ010000632.1:0-18615 GCA_023335925.1 Pythium phragmitis | reverse complement strand
TTGTACCACACTGCGAAAGCGGGTGACACGGCGGTTCAGATGGAGCAAGGCTCGCAAGACACTGCGGATGTGTTGCGGCGTACTTTCGTTTCGGCGTACACGTTTCCACACTTCAAGGGACAGACCCATGGCCGCTCTGAAGCCCGACGCTTTGTGGACAAGGATCGCGTCATCATCCTGGATTGCTCCATCTTCCACCGCATCGAGGGGATCGGCAACGTCGAAGGCATCGACGGATTTGGAGTTCGCATACTCACTTGGACCGTGATCGTCCCACCGCGCGATGAACGACTGCGTACAGCACAGGGGCTCCCCGCAAGCCACATTGATAGTGTTCGAATCGCCATCCCCTTCTTCGCAGACGGCAGCAGCACGCGACTGCTTTCTGCAAAACAACGAGAAAATGTCGAAAAGTTCTTTGTGGCATCGATCGAGTGCGTCCACACGTATGAGCGACAAGCCCTCGAAAACATCCTTCTCAGCCGCGAAGTAATCTAAGAGTTTTGCTTTTTTAACTTGTGGAACATGTTAACGCAATAATGAATTACGTCGTTTACTGTAGTCGCTCGGAAGCGACAGGTTCAATATTCTCGATGGTTTAGCGTTCCATGTCCTTAATTGCGTTCGTGGACTCGACTACAAACTGTTTTAAGGGCCGCCTGCCCCTTCTTTGCGCCACTGCCTCTTCGGCTCGGGTTCTTAGTGAACGGCAGCGAGACCCTGAACGACTTGATTCGGCTACGTGGCTCGTGTACATGAGCTGCTCGTCTCGCGGTGGGCCGATCTCATCGTGTATTGTCAAGGACAGCATACTGCAATGGCGCGGTCGTGCTTGACAAAGCGGCTTCTCTTCAGGACACACCACTTTGCGTGCCACAATCTTAGTGCCACCCTTGACGGGATCGAGGCCATAACGAGCAGGTGATGACGAGTCCGTCCACACGGCACAGCGAGGACCCGAACTGCGCGCCTTGCGCACATTCGCCCTGGAAAAGGACCTGCCGCTTGTGCAGCAGAACAGCGAGGGCGAGGGCGAACACGACGGTCGTCGTCCCCCAGTGACCTGCCACTCAATCGATGGCGTTGCAGCGAGAGCTAGACGACCACCTAGCCGTGATTCAGGCGGACAAGACGGCTGGCGTCAGCAGCTCACAATCACAGTGGAAGACAGCGGTGCATGCACATCACGTGCAACGCGAAGCAGTCGAACGAGATAGCCATGCCCAAGACACAAAACGAGGTGAGGGAGAGACCATCACTCACCAACTTCAACTCAATAGTGATGATGATGCAATTGAAGTCTATTGTGCGCATTAGCCTCTAATAGAGGGGATCTACTACAGGAGTAGTGAGATCCAAAGACGCAACAGAAAATGCACCGTCACCCTATTCCTACGACTTGGTCTCCGGTCTGGTACTGGGACTGCTTAGCTCCTTACTTCTCGCTCGGCTTGTGGATGAAAGCTTGAATGACACGGCGACTGGAAACTGCAAATCGCTCCTCGGATCCTCGGATGGGGACGCGAAAGAGACCAAGCCACAGGCGTCGGGTTTCGCCCAACCGAAGTTGAGCTGGGTCACGGGCGACCCGGGCGGGGCGAGAACGCCCCAAGAGGACGCAGACGTCCCAAGGGCGCACTGAAAGTCGGCGGTGTCGCGGGGGACGCAGCCGAGCTGGCAATGCGTGGGATTCGCTGCTGAAGAGCGGCGGTGGCGGTCACGCGGCCGTTACGCGCTGAAAAGCACGCATGAGGCCTTGCGGCCGTTGCGCTGGAGGACTGAACTGGACGTCACGGCGGCGCTGGGATGCTCGCGCATGGAGCCGTCTTGCTCCCGTTCTCTCCGAGCGGGAGGTCACTCGCGCTTGATGCCATGCCGCCACGTGTCTCGCCTCGCACTTGGATAAAGTATGGGGCGACTTCCGTGAAACACGTGGCAGCTGGCGGCGACGAGGACTGTCTGGCTTGGCCTTGGTCTGAGGAGTGAGGGTCACTTGCGCAGGAGCTGGAAAAAATTTGGAAGTTCAACTCATTAGTCAGATGGGTTGAAGTAGCGGGCAACAAGTAGGGGCCACTCTGCTACGTTTCTCTCCCAATCGTAGTCCGCATGCACTCAATGTCGTGTCCACTCGTCCCTTTTCCACCACACACTGAAGTAGCTACCCGAACGATCCACCAGCCACCACAGGCGTCTCATGCTGCTCAAGCAAGAGCATCTCCAACAATCCAGTAACGATAGCGTGAGGCGCGCGCGATGGGCCCACACGCTGCACCACTGAGAGGTTTCGTTTCCACGAGTCGTTTCCGCTGTTGTTCGTCGCACGGCTGTCACCAGAGCAAGCCAACACTGCAATCGAAGGTCCACCCAACCCGCGAGCACCATTTACGCAGCAGAACAGCCAAGAGCACTGTCACAGCTTCCCATCCCCCAAACCGCCCCCACGCCCAGGGCCTCCTGTTGAAGGGTTGTCGGGTTCTAAGTAACTAAATCACCGCACGCACACGAGAGACGTACGTCTGCAAGAACCCGTTGGGGCTGTCTGTCCCTCGCTACAAGACACGTAGTTGAATCTCTTCTTCGCTCAGTGAAGAATATTTCTGGTGAATTGTGACACGTTCTGTCCAGGGCGTAGTTGATCTCTTGTCACGATGCCATCCAAGACGGCGGACAGCCATCTCTAACCAACTCAACTTCGTCCCAACCCTCACCTCCACCGATCTACAGTACCATTTGAAGCGGAAAGTAGACGTTTGGCGGCACAAACCAAACAGATTTCTAGAGGTATGCGTTTTCCGAATTTGGACTCGAGAACGCTGCTTGGACTCCCTCTCACAAATCGAGAGTTGAGGAAGTCGTGTTGCGCTATTTGCTATCGACTATGTACTCAAACAGACACCAACATTCAACAACAACAGCCTTTTGGTTCTATGTGGTGAAAGTTGAAATTTGAGTTCGCTGCGCATGCTCGTTTTGTTGCCCTCACACTGTTTAACGGCTGACTTCTACAGTGGCTAGGTGAACAGCCCGATACATTTACCAAGTCATCAGTTTGAGCAGATGGTTTTCCAACCAATCATAGACTGGAAAATTACGTTAGAGCACCATAAACCTCACCACGATCAAAACGACCATAATGAGTCAGCAGCTACGAGCGAGTCCTTCCGCGCGGCGGAGCGAAGACGCCGAGCTGCGCGCCGTCCGCGCCTTCCTCCTAGATGAGGACACGCCGCTTGCGCTGGACAGCGATGAGGAAATGGAACAACACGATGGCCGTCGATCCCCGGCCAAGAGCTATACGGCAAGCGACTCGAGCGGCTCGACAAGTGATCAGCCTCCATTTATTGAGGACGCTCGAGTCGCGGCCAAGAAGCCGCCGGAGAAACCACAGCCGCGGCAAATCAACCGCACGCGCGTGCGTATGCAGAAGGAGCTTGCGTTGCTGCAAGAGCAAGCGATTGCCTTGAACGACCGCCTGACTGCGATCCAGACCGGCGAGCCGAACGCCGTGAGCACTCTACGATCGAGTGCGCTGGTCGCGTGGAAGACTGTGGCGCAAGACCAGCGCGCGCAACGGGAGGTGTCCGAGCGAGAACGGGACCATCTTCGAGATCTCATCAAACAGAACCGGCGGGCATTAAAAAACGTGCGTCGAATCGTCCGGAAACGCGTGCGCCAGAACCAGATGCATAACCCCTGGAGCATTCCGCTCCTGCTTGCACCCAGTTCGGATATGGACGCCGGCTTCCACATGCTCTCGAGGCACATAGGGGTGATGATCCAGCGGATCAACGCAGTCTTTGAAGACTCACGCATTTCGGAACTGGTTGATGGAGTCGCCGAACTGCGGATACGTAACGATATGACGTCATCCATGACGGCAGAGCTGCGGGAGTCCCGCGTGCTGCCGTTTGACGCATCCATGACGGCCGAAGCGCTGTGGAAATTTCGTCACAAACGCGTCGAGAGCGTCGCTGCAGGTGTCGAACAGTTACAGTGCACTCTGTCGAAGAGAGGTGATTTCCAGTGGCTGACGAATCGAAATGATCTTGCAGAAGGAGATCACAACCCACTCGTCGATTCGTCAAACGTTTACGACGGCGACCATTAGTACTCCCGCATCCAGCTACACCGGCACCATCCACGGGCTGATGGAGACGCGGCGCTTTGTGGACCGCGAGAAGTTCGTCGTCTTGCACTGCACCGAGTTCACGCGTACCAAGCGGAACGCGGACGATCCGGCGGATCAGTTTGGCTGTCGGTTTCTCAACTGGACCTTCGTACGGCCGCTTCCCCTTTTGGAGACTAGTGCTTGCCAGGTGCAAATCTATGGGATCGCCACGCCCTTTCCAGTGGGCGGGTCCGAACTCACCCCTGCTATCTCTCGCATATTTCGAGATTTCAGCGTCGAAGCAATTGAACTGGTGAACCACGTCGAGCGGCAGCGGCTCGAGAACGTGCTACTGGATATGGACCGTGCTCGGTCACAGAGCGGCAATGCTCACAGCGGCTTGCCTCGACCTGTTTAGGGCAGCCAACGGAAGTGCCAAGTCGTAATCTTTGGACGAGCAGTCAGGAGTCGACACCGGTTCTTTGCCAGCAGCAGCGCCTCTCTAGCGCGATAGAGTGTGGCAAGCGAGTTCTTTGAGGCCGCTTGGAGACGTGGGGTGTCGTGGAGAGTGATTTGAAAGGAACAAGTCGACCCATCACGCGAACCGAGACGAATCCAGAAGACCATTGGGGCCTCGCTTTCTTCTGTCGACAATCATCCTGTTCTCGCACATTGGTCACATCTTGTAATTTTAACTGATTAGATTATGGCTGCATTCTAATGCTTCGAAGAAGATAAACCAGCTGAAGATTCTATGACGGGCGAAACTCTACGGGGAATCTCAATGTTTTTATTGACCTTAGGACGCTAGACATCGATACCATGTCGGCTGCCCTTCGATTAATCTACTGTAGCTAGGGGGTCTTTTCCGTGTCGTCGTGGGCGCGTGTTCTTCGGCCTGGTGGAGGTGGCGGCTCACTTAGGGAAGCAACATGAGATCGGTCAGGTGGCCGAGCGCCACAGGCATGGTCCGCTGTTGCCGGCTGCGTCGAAGCTAGCTGGGCGGCGCGCTCGATCCTACTGGGCCTCACAGACAATTCAGCTCGGAGTTCAGCGGACCAGTTCGGGTGCCAGTCCTCGAACTGAACGGGCGTGTTACCGGAGTATCCCGTATGTACGATCTAGCTCGTGGTGCCCTTCCGCTTGCGGTATGGTTACTTTCGACGCGGTTCTTCTGTCGCAATTTCGCGTGGGATCCGCAAGTTCGAATCCAAAAGACTCAAATGTGTGTAAGATGTCGAAAAGCAAACACTCGAGAAGACGCTCACGGACGTGGCGAGGGAACTCATGAGAAAGATCTGCTGAAACCGTTTATTCCAGAAGATCATTTTCACGATCCTCTGTCGTCGGACGGCAAAGGCAAAGGATCTGCCGGACGAGAGAGGCTCTGGCCACACACGCGGATGCCACTTCTCCGTCACGACGACGAAGCACGTTAAGACGGCCGGAGGCAGCCACGAGAAAAGCAACACTTTCAACCACTGAACTCCACACCTACCAGCTTGGAGACCACTGGATTCGCGTGTTCCTCGTGCATAATCTTCCACAAATGAGTTCTGAATGGATAAACAAGGAGCGACATTTTATTCCCTGCCACGACCGGAACGAGTGCGATCTATGAACGCATGTTGCCAGTGTCGTGTTCACGTCCCTCTTTCACGCGACGTTTCTGTCTGGGGCGAATGACTGAAAACCACTCACAGTTCGTTCGTCAGGGACCCTCCTCGTTTCGTGCCAACACGCGCAGGCCAGTTCTTAAAGTCGCTACAGCACCTGGTCCCTTATCTATACCTCTTCTAACGGATAGAACTAAGAATGATTTGAGCTACAGTTGACTAGAATCCTGTCTTTGAAAACAGATAAATTGCATCAAATGTTAACCAGAGTGGACGCCACTGATACAGGTCGCTGCCGAAAGAAGCCGCTGATGATCGGCCCGATCAGCAAAAGCGTCATTCGCTAATCTGCGGAAGCCATCAAATGAGACTGTGATACGCCAAAATCACAACACCGTGTGGTGCCCAGACGGTGGTCAGTGCTGGGCTGGCCCAGAACTGGACCCTATTACAGCACTGAACAGAAGGTGGACTCCACACCGCAAGACGCCACGCCATGACACCGTCTCCCCTACGTGTACCACAACACGCCTTGCCAGAACACTCCACTCTTCGTGTCGCACTCCCGGTGTCACACAACTCACCTCGACAATGATAAGTCAACAGCTCGTATCGAGCCCGTCCACGCGGCGGAGCGAAGACGCCGAGCTGCGCGCCGTGCGTGCCTTCCTCCTGGACAAGGACGCACTGCTTGCGCTTGATAGCGACGAGGAAAAGGAAGATCACGACGGCAGTCGTTCCCCGGCGACGAGCCATGCGACTAGCGACTCGAGCGACTCGTCAAGCGATCATCCTCCATCTATGGAGGAAACCCCGGTTTCGCCGCCGGAGAAGCCACGACCGCGGCAAATCAACCGCGCCCGCGTGCGTATGCAGAAGGAGATGGCGTTGTTGCGAGAACAAGTGATTGCCTTGAACGACCGCCTGACTGCGATCCAGGCCGGTGAGACGAATGCCGCGAGCACTCCACAATCGAATGCGCTGGTGGCGTGGAAGACTGTGGCGCAAGACCAGCGCGCGCAACGGGAGGAGGCCGAGCGAGAACGGGACCAACTCCGAGATGTTCTCAAGAAAAACCGGCGCGCGTTGAAGTACATGCGCCGAATTCTCCGTAAACGCACGCGTCCCGAGGCGTGGGCCGAGATCGCACTGCGGGCACCCAGTCCATGTCGCTTGTTGTCTCCAGTCTCGGAGGTGGACACCGAGTTTGAAACCACGTCACGCCTGCTTGAGACCATGCACGCGCAGCTCGGCCGGGTCTTTGAGCGCGAACCACACATGAACAGCCTCGTCGATGGCGGTGTCAGGCTTCGCATCCAGAATGATATGATGGCCAGTATGACGGCCGAGCTTCGCGAGTCTCGCATCATGCCGTTTGATGCGGCCGCGACGGCCAGAGCGCTGTGGTCGTGTCGTCACCAACGAGTCGCGAGCATCTCCGAGGGAATCGACGAGGTACGTGTGTCTATACGTTTATACCCTAACGAGAAAACCGGGTGAGCTGATGGCTACACTGATCTCTCGCTCCCACAGAAAGCATTCCAAGCTGACAGTGTCATTCGCCAGTCGTTTTCAGCGACGATCCTTGCTCCGAGCTACAAGGGCTCTATCCACGGACGCACTGAGGCGCGCCGCTTTCTCCTGGACGACGGCTGCTTTGCCGTCTTGCACTGCACTCGGTTCCAACGAACCACGCGAAACGATGACGATCCAGAAGATCAATTCGGATGCCAGTCGATTAACTGGACCGTCGTGCAGCCGCTTCACTCTCATCAGCCGCAGCGGTCAGTCTGCTGGGTCCAGGTGTTTGAGATCGCCACGCCGTTTTACTTGAAAACCTGCGACACGCGCAATGTCCCTACTCGCATCTCGCGCCAATTGAGGGACTTTAGCCTCGAAGGACTCGAGTTTGTTCACCAGGTCGAGAAGCAAATGGTGGAAAACTCGCTGCTCGATATGGGCCGGGGCCGCTCGACAAGGCTTGATCATTCATCAGAGAACGCATAGATTAATGCTTGCTGAACACGCCGTCCCACGAAGAATATTTCTTTAAATCCAATTAACGCAACGAACGACAGTACGATCAACTCTCTGCCACGATCAAAATGGAGGGCAACGACCCTACATACGGGAATCACTTGCCGCAGCATTCCCAGTCGCAGCACCAACGGGGAGTGGGCGAGATGCGGTTCTTTCCAGACATCCGATTTGATCGAACATCAGACCAAAGGTGTCGAAAAATACCACACATTAATCCATGTTTGATACATTGATTGACAGTGAAGGAGGGTGCCACTGAAGTGTATTACCAAGGCGGCACGCTCCCACCTCGGTAATACTCACATTTGAGATATTTAATCTGCATAATCAGTTTAACGTGCGTCGATGCGCACATGAAGTTGATTATGCACACTTCAGATTGATTAGACATGTTTGATTACCCTGGCTTGTTTACGCTTTGATGACTCCTGCCGCAAGAACTCATCAGCATTCCTGCTGCAAATACCATCATCGCCAGCGAGTCTTTTCCACGGCGACCAATCACAGTGGCCTTGCTACTGCGACTGCCCACATCCACACGACGATTCAAGTGGCCCACGTCCACACGACGATTCAAACAGAAGTCGGGACATGTCCAAGTCATCCTAATTCCAGGACCTATCTCAGAAACGTATAGGTGTCTCCACGTCTCACCAAAGGACAAGTACCAATTGTTTCGGTCGTCGCGTTCGCTCACAATTAAAATGGACGACGACCGCGCGCTGTTCGAGACGATTGAGCTGTTTCTCAACGAAACCAAGTACGCGCCGGGGCCCCCCGAGTCGGTCTTGCCGCCGAAGTTAAACCCAGCCCGACAACTTCCTGTCCTCTCGCCGCTGTCACCGGCTGTGACGCTCCCCACCGCATCAAAACCACCCGTGAAAGAGCGGCGCAAGCGCCACATTGAGATCCAGCTTCTCCGGGACCAGGTCGTGCAGCTCGAGTCGCTTCACGCCGTGCTGGCCAAACGCCAGCAAGAGCCAGACGTCAATAAGGTCGCACCGGTGACCAGCGGCCTCGCCAAATGGAAAGCAATCGCGGTGCGCGAGCTTCAGCGAAGGGAGCTGTCAATGGCGACCAATCTGGAGCTGCGCAAGCTCGTGCGGAGCCGCACTGAGCTCGCACGCCGCGTGTTCAAGCAAGTCGGCCACCAGCAACGGCTCCTCGCTGTCGAGGCCTCGCGAGAGACCAACCGGTCATCCGACTCAGTTCATATGCAAGTCAAAGTGTTCCAGCATGAGCCCATCTACAGCGAACTGGCCAACCAAATCTTGCGGCTCTACGAGCGGACCAACCATGTGCTCAACCACCCACAGTTACCCACCGCCAAGAGTCTCATTACGAGACTCCGAGACATTAAGCAATGCCAGGGTGATAGCGGCCGCTTTCTCGACGCGATCGACGCGCGACTCGTGCCATTTGACTTGGTCGCCACGGCCAACGCTGTGTGGCACTGGCTCACCTCGACGTATCCACTACAGCACAACGTCAGCGACGTGAACGTGCTGGACGACCACACGCTGCTTGCGTCCATGTCGAGCATGATGGGCACGTTCAGCTGCCGCGGCAGCATTGTGGTGCGACGCTTTGACGAGCCCGACCGCGTGGTCTTTGTAAAGGCCATCGTCGTCGACCAGGAAGAGAGCAAAAAGTCGGAAGTAGTATCCGGTGGACAGGTGATCCGCGTTAGCGAGTGGATCGTTCTCTATCGTCCAGTGGACGACGCGCAGAACGTGCTGCCGTCCTGCACAGAGATCATCGTCCGCAATCTCGCCGAGCAGGACACAGCAAAACCGAAGAACATCAACGCGCGGCTCCACGGCATGGCCGCGCATCAGCTCACGACGCACCTCGACAACATGCATGATAGCGTGGACAACGCACTGCTGAATGGTGGCATCCACTAACGATGAACTGTAATCCACCACCGTGATTCGTGTTATTGTATTACAGCCACTACCAATTGAAAAGATCGCTTCACAACGACGAGATGACACACATTCTTTTTGCGCAAGCCGCGTGATCACCTATATCCATGGCTGATTGTATACTTGAACTCTGGTTGCACACGAATCGACGGCCCCAATTGGAAGCGGCTCTCTTGACGAGGGCGAACACGACGAAACCCTCGTCCCTTTTCTCGTGAGACATCAGTGGTTTGAAGGTGAGAGACAAGGTCCACCCACCACGATGCGATTCGTCTGTTTTTGGGGTGCGAGTCTCACTGTGACTCACGGAAAACCGCACAAAGGGGGACTGCTCCGTGTGTGCATTGTTTACGCGGAATCAGCCAACATCTGTAGCATGGCGGGACGCAAACACTCAAGTGTTCAGATTCCCTCGGGCCAACCGTGCTTCCAGCGGTCCCCTCACAAAACTCGGCGGCTACATTACTATACAGCAGATAGGGACCTGCATATTGCGAAGCGTGACTTACAAGATGATGATATCAATAGTGAAACTAAGCTGATTTATCTTCACAGCGTGTGGCAAGGATGCGAGGCGGGGCGCAGTCGCTATGGCTTGCATGGGTCAATCAATAGTCAGCTCGTGGCGTTTCTACACAAGTGAGCGTTACTACACCTGATACCTTTACAATCGCATACCCTTATAATGTGGATCATGAGATTCATCTGCTTAGGAAGGCGTTTCTCACACAGAGACTGTATCATCCCAATTGATTCTAAATAAGTACACGTACTTCCACAAGAAGGTACGTCAACTCCAAATATATTGATATACCACCTATGTGTCAGTTTGACGCACTCGACCAAGACCCAAGTTGGTCTCTCGGATACATACTTGGCGAGTTCGACCTTTCTCCCCCTCGCGAGTCGGCCCCGGCCGCCGGTACTGCCTCTCGAGCCCCGAGAGAGATAGAGAGAAGTCTCTGCATGCACTCGATGGCGTTCTACGACTCGGCGGCCCACCCTGCGACTGATGGCCGCGGCCGAAACAGCGAGAGCGGACTGCTCGTGCTCGACGAGTTTCTTTCGTTTGTGGACGAAGTCGACGACGTTGTCCACGACGTCCCACCGCCTTCTTTCAGTGCCAACAGCTACGCGTCATCGACGGGCTATTCGTTGCAGGGATTCCCATCCAGTGTCTCCGCTATCCACTCGGAACGCGCGCTGTCGGGCGTGGCCGCCTACACTGTCCCAGAGATGATGCACGAACCCATTCCGATGGCGCTGCATATTGACAATCGAGGCAGTATGCCCCACGCGGCTTTCGACCAGTCGATGCGTCCAACAGTCGAAGACCGAGAAGACGAGTCGCTCGGCTCGCTGTCACCTGATTCGACCAGCCAGGCATCCTGGGACGCTGCCGTTTCTGCGTCCGCCCAGGACCCACCGGTCCGAGAGAAGAAGAAGCGCCGCCGTCGCCAAAAGGAAGAGCTCGACTATCTGCGGGTCCACGTGAAAGAGATGGAGGAAGAGCTCGCGCGGCTCCGTGGAGAAGACATTGCCAGCAGCGCCATCGCCGTGGGCACGGCCAAGATTCTTCATCTGCTGCCACCGACGACGATTGACCAATTGGCGAGCGGAGACGAGAGCGACGACAGCAGCGGCAGGACGAACAGCGATGGGCTCATGAGCAGAGATCACAGAGTGGCGGTCAAGCAGCAGCGGCTCTGGGAACGTGTCGCTACGCACCAGCGAGAAGAGACGCAAAAGGCCGTGATGGAAAATATCAAGCTGCGTGCTTTGCTGGAGGGCCAGCTCCAGGTCGCTCGCAGCTTGGAGACTGCTCTCCGTAAGAAGCCTCGCTTTGCGGTACGTTTGATTCGTCTCTATGTATGGAGAAGGAGATATGAAGCGAAGGTATCTGATACTCTGTGTGTGTCTCGTCGTAGGCGGCGGAGCTGAATCCGTACATCGGCAAAGGCTCGACGATCCACACTGACGGAGACGACGAACAAAAGATCTACGACTCGATCGGCCTTCAACTCGACGTGCTCCATGCTCAAGTCGACGCTGTGCTGCAGTCGTCGGGTATCACTAACATTCGCACGGATTCAACGTTCAAGGTCGAAGTGCGGACAGATGAGACCGGTATGTTTCTCGAACACAAAGAGGTCCGCATCATTCCGTTTGACGTCCACGCCGTCGGCCGTGCCGTGTGGAAGACGCTGGGCCGGGACTCCATGCCACTTCGGAATGGTGTATACATTGCCCGTGAGACGACGGACGACACGGTGTGCGCCAAGGTGGTGGACACGTTTCGTCTCCCCAAGGCCAAGAGCGAGACCGTCGTGACGATCCGGCTCGTGCTCAAGCGGTTTATTGAGGAAGACCGTGTCGTCTCGGTCTGGGAATCGGTCGTAGAGACTGTCGGGCCAGTCTGTTTGAGGCTCCGGGAGAAGGCGTGGAATGTCCTGCGAGCCCACCACGTGGACGGCCAAGTCGACGCCAATGGCAATCCGAAGCGCATGTGTCTCGCGCACTCGATCATCCGCTGTTGGCCCGAGATGCCGTCTTGTGAACTGGGGGGAAACACTGAGGTCGGCACGCTCACAAACCTCTTGGTCGGCTCGTACACGCGCAACCTCGGCATCATGGCGCAGATCATTGTGAACCTGTTGGGTGAGGAGTCCCAGAAACAAAGGGCAGAGGCAGGAGAAGGTAGCTAAGAAAAACTACTACCCAGGAATTGGAGACCAAAAGCCAATTCGACATAGTGCGTCCGAAGTGGTGGCCTTGTAGCTTAACATGGTGAATACCAACAGAGAAAAGCAAAGAGAGAGAGAGAGAGAGAGAGAGAGGGAGAGAGAGAGAGAAACAAGTGGGTGCATGGGAATGGATCGATGGCTACGACCTGAGTGGGCACGGCCTGGCCAGTCATGACATGGCGATCTGTGGCGGCTGGATCATCGAGCTATTGAGCGGCGAGTGAGTGAGTAGCGAGTCCATGAGGATGCTCTCGACCGACTCGCGCTCAATCTCCATGTGCACTTCGGCCGTGGTCTCGCAGAGCTTCTTCATGCGCACGAGCAGGTCCGAGCGTTCGAGCCCCGTGACGTGGTCCAGAATGGGTACGGTGACTTCAAACACTTCAACTTGGGCCATGGCCTTGCCACTGCGGCGCATGAGATCATGGCGCGGTGGGCCGATGACTGTCCACTGGAACTGGCGCAGTCCATAGTTGGGCACTGGCACCTTGTCGACCAGCATTTGATCGTAGATGGCCGACTGCACGAGCACGACGCGGTCCTGTTCAACGTACCGCCGCGTCTCCATGCGCACGCGCGCCGTGCCCACGATACACGGGTGGTCAATCGACGAGGTAAACACGCGGCGAATCGCGTCCTCGCATTCCTCGACCTGGCTTTCGCCAGTCGTCAAAGGCCTGCGCACCTTCATGCGGTGGAATTCCCACACGGCACGGGCTGTCTGCGCCACGTCAAACGGCACGAGCCGCGAGTCGAGGGCTTCGACCGACATGGACGGCGTCAGCGCGTTCTGGAAGGTCACGTCCCGCACGCTCGACATGAGATTTTCGAGGCGCTGGTCCGCAAACACGGCGCCCGTCTGCATGTACATGGTCGGCAGCGAGCGCGTGATGTCGTCAAAGTCGCCCAGACCGGTCGGCGTGGGCTTGACAGGCTTGGGCTCGGCGGTGTCGTCCTCGAGGGTCTCACCATCCACGAGCAGATCCTTCTTGAGCGGCGCCCACACCTACAGTATTTAGAACAAAAAGCAAGCGTTAGCGCAAAAAAAAAGTTCCGCAAAAGAAAAGTGTTCCTCAAGTACGGGAACAAAAAACATATTGGTTCTGCGACGAGAGAAAGGTCACATCCACGTACCGAGTCGGCGCTGTACTTTCCGAGGTAGCGGCGCAGACGCCGGAAGGCGAGCTTTTGCTCCTTGAGGAGCGCGCGGAGCCGCTCGCGTTCTTCTTCGGCGGCCTGTTTCTTGCCGCTTTCGTGCTCGGCGACGGCCTGCCACGCGAGCGCACGCAGACGGCGCGCCTCGCGGTTCTCACGTTCGCGGACGTTGTTTATGGGCGGCGCGATGCCGACTTTGGAGGACACGCCGCCTTGCAAGACCTCGAGACGGTCCTGCAGTTCGAGCACGCGCTCGCGCAGTGCGAGCGTCTCCTTGCGCATGCGCTCGCGACTGCGGTTGATTTTCGGACGGCGCGGCTGCAGCCGCGGCAGCACACCACTGTGTGCGGCACCGCTAGCGTCTACCGGTGTTGCCTTGGGGATGGCCGGAGCGTGTTTATGAGTCGGCGAATTGCTGGCGTCCGAATGGGACGAGCTGTAAGAGTCGTTCGTGGTCTCTTCGTCGAGATCCAGGTCCACGGGCATGGCGTCGCTGTCGTCGAGAAACGCCATGACGGCGTGGAGCAGGTCGCCGTCGTCGGGGCTCACAGCGCGAGGGCACTGCGAAGGGTCCATGGTCCTTTGGTATTGGGCTCGGTAACTGCAGAAGTCAGGAGCGAGTCTTTTCGAAATGCTGCATTTTCCATCACGGTGATGAGATGGGCTTGGTAATAGTACCCCCACTTGAGGAGATCAGTACTGTATATTACAGTATAGTCAGGGGGTACTAAAGCTCATCTAACCACGACTCTTATATATCTATTTTGACAGTGTATGAAAAGTAAAATGAAGAATATACGCTAATGGAACGTAAAAACTATCGGATAATATCGATTAGTAAAGGCAAACAGAAGTCAGCGAGTGCTTTTACACGCTCCAAACTGTACATAGTGCTGAAACGCCCAAACCAGACGGAGCGCGATCAGATTCTTGGCGTGCTTCCCGCAAATCAACGAATTCGATCGAACTTGATGCAAGGGGTAGGGTTGGAGTCTGGCCCACGAGCATACTGATATTGGCAGGGGACCCAACAAAACTCCACTGAATTAATTATCGTCCCTTGGGTGATACTACAGTAGCTCTGCAACTTCAAGCAATGTTGCATTGGTTGATGTCTGAGTCTCCACATCAACCAATGCAATATTGCTTGAAGTTACTTGGAAACAAACATGCAGTTCCACTCAAAAGGGTTCACATATATTAACACCACTCGGGGACCTGGAGCATTTTGCGGTCGACATTCGTGCTCTGCATCAGCTTCTCCATGAGAATATTCTCCACGGACTGTCGCTCAAACTCGAGCTGAAGGCCCACGGCCTCGACACAGCCGCGCTTAATAGCCTCGCGGAGGGTGCCCTCGTCCATGATAAAGTCGGTCAGCGTCGGCACGTTCACGCCGTACACTTCGACCTGGCTGACGGATCTGTCACTTTCACGAAGCATCGCATGGCGAGGCGGTCCAATCACAGTCCACTGGAAGTTGCGGATCGCAAAGTTGGGTACCGAGATGGAGGAGTGCTCGATACGGTCCATGATCGACGTCTGCACGATCACGACGCGGTTCGATTCCACGTACCTTCTCGTCTCCATGCGGCCTCGCGCGCGTGTGATATGCCCGTTCATTTCAATTGCCGCTCGGAACGTACGACGAATGCTGTTGTCTGTGGTCTCAAACGTCTGCGGATCACAATACCATTAGTAAGTCGGCTCGGAGAGGTCTTAGGAATGGGATTAGACTACGTACCTCCCGTTCCTTTGGGGAACTGATCCGTCCATGGGTCTTTGTGAGGTGATGCTGCCACACGGCATTCGCCGTCGTCTCCACATCAAACGGCACGACGCTGGACTCGAGCGCCTCGATCGTCATTTTGTGAGACTCTTCATTCTGGATCTTGACGTCACGCATGGTTGTGAGCAGACTGTCGAGGCGCGCATCCGTGAACAGTCCACTGGTTTGCAAGCGCATTGTTGGCAGCGCACGCGTGATCTCCTTGAAGTCAGCTTCATCAGTCTCCGACAAGGACTCTGTCGCTGTATCTTCCTCGTCGTCTGGAAATAGCGACTGTTGTGCCAGCAGATCATCAATCTACAGAGACAGGCAAGGATGTTAGCCCTATCACGCGATTATGATCCCATTTCAACTTGATCTACGGCATACACAATGCTTCTCTGCGTGGCGAACGAGGTAGCGCCGCAGCTGACGGAACGATTTCTTCTGCAGGTCGATCAGGTGCTTGAGACGTTCGTGTTCTTCCTCAGCAGCTTCACGTCGTTTCTGCTGGAGCTCGGACATCGCCTGCCAGGCCTGCGCGCGCAGCTTGCGCATCTCTTCCTTGCGCAAATTGCTTTCCTCGGCCTCGTCAGTTCTGTCGAGCACTCGCTTCTTCTGCGGTCGTTCACCATGCAAGCTGTTAATCAACTGGGACTTGAGTGTGTTCAACTGATCTTGCAGCGAGAGCGATTCCTCGCGGAGGGCAATCATTTCTTCGCGTTGGCGCTTGTCGCTGCGCATGGCCGTGCGTCCCTTTGAAGGACGCGATGCAGTCAGCTCCTTTGCGCGCGGGTCTTTTTCCAGTGCTTTCTCGCGCTTGACAGACGTCGGGGACGATGCGCTGTCTGAACTTTCGCCGTGTGAGTCTCCCGCCATGTCGGTAAAGGTGGAGGGCGGCGAGGCCACCGTCGAATCGCAGCTCGTCTCCTCAAACGAATCCGACGCGTCACGCCCATCAACTAGTGTGAAGACTGCCTGCAGCAGCGCGTCAACATCGGTGGCACCAGGGCACGCCGCCGCGTTCCCTGGGCTTCCATGCTCCATCTTTCTTTTCGCACTTTTGCGAGCCGCGGTTTCTCGAAAAGTTACCGTAATATTCGACCGTTACTATCACCTGTTACGTGTCGCACTGTGGTGTAACTGGAACAGTTAGAAACGGGTTATATTTCCGGTGCCTCACTGCACTCGTGTGAGTCAGGTCCTTTTTGCCCTGTACAAATGTATAGGGAGTCATAGTCATGTCAAGCAGTCGTTTTGAAAGGCCCTGTATAACGTTATACTGAAGCGACAACAAGGCCGAAGCGACAACAAATTTTGTTTACAATACGCCAAATCATTCATTCCTTAGATGTATAAGTTATCACATCTCATTTCTACTACTAGACATCGTCCTATCTACTTCTCACTGAAAAGATTATCAGAGGTGAAAGTGTTATTCAGTACTTTTAATTAGGAGAAAGTGTTTTGGGCTGATTTGTCGCGGCTCCTCGACATGACGATGGGTTCATAGTGTCATTTCGAGCTTCCGACAGGCTCTGAACTCGCGTCAGCATCCAAGAATGATTTACGTCCAGAGACTCATGTGCGTAATAGAGTACCGACGCCCTGGTGGGAGCCACCTCATGGCCATCGACACAACCTTCGTCGGTTACCCAAGGCATTCTCACCATGCTTGGGCGCTCCCATGTTGTCCAGCGATTCTCTCCCATCTGCGAATGCGCAAGGGTCCTCTTCTCCCGCTCTTTTGTGACATGGCCATCCAGGCCCCACCACGAGAACACATGAACAGCACAGACAAACATCAAAACACACAAAAAGCTGTTCTAGCACGGAAAAAAGGATGGGCGACATGTAGGCATTGAGCTATATTAGCAAAATATATATATTCACACACCCTTTTATGTACCTATAACCTTCGCCTACGGCGCACCCTAACGTTCATGCTACGCTCGCTCAACCGCTCGCTCTTCGTTCAAGCTGAGGGAGGGATGACCCCGTTTCTTTGATTTCACAACAAACGTTCTTTGATTTTCATATTTACCCCCTCACCACCATTTTGTTGGGCACTGTCTCTGATGTTATTTGTTCAACTGTATGAGTTGAGAGTCGATCGAAATCACGGTCTCATCATCCGAACGCTGATTTAGAGAGCGATTTTTTTCCCAGCTTCAAGCTTTTGGAACAGTGTAGATTCGTAGCCAGTGTGTGTCGCGCGCCTGCCATCAATTGCAAACCCACGAAGAAGCCATGATGCTGGATCTATTCTGGAGAGTGGGTTCGAAGAGAACACCCACGCCACACTGTGACTCACAGTCCCGCTGATAGCTGGCTTACAAAATCTATTGGTTACATTCCCCCTGATGTTGTCTATTGCTTGCATTCCCCCTGCTGATGTTGCCGCTATAATCCAAACTTCTCGAAGTTGAAAAGAATGGGGAAATCGCAACTCGCTCTTTGTATTCACAGGCAGCCCCTCCCCTCATTGTGGAGGCAACTACAGTATGTAAAGATCGCAATCACCGCCGCAACTCCCTATAAAAATACTGTTCAATTGTATAGTAAAAGTAAAAGCGAAAGAGTAGAAAATAATATTAGTATGCAGTCAAGTCCCACCCCTCTGGCCCTTCCAATTGGGACAGTCGGCGGACAGGCCGGTTCAGAAATGCTCAGCGCTCGGCATGAGTCTGGACACTCGAACCCGCAACTGGAGGGAAAATCCGAGCTGAGCTGTCGGTGCTGTGACGCTCGTTTTGTACGTACCGGTACATACTGTATACTTACCTCTGCGTGACGGGAAGATAGAAAGGGCGGGGATACCCATCCATCCACCACCTGAGACTCTCCCAGTGGGAGAGAAAGGCATACGAGCGTCCAGCATCCAGAGAGCACCATCTTCTCATTCCCCAACTTGCCAGCATCCGGCGCAAGATCCTATCCAGAGCTTCCTTCTATCTCCATCGAGAAGGTCCAGAATACGATGGTGCTCTCGACGGCCAAAATGATGAAGACGACGCTGCTCGTCTCGGCGGCGACAGCCGCGTTCAGCGCGTCGTCAGTCGCCGCGACCGGTCCGGCACCGGGCGCTGGCTGCCCGAGCGGTGACGACGACGCCGACTGGAAGTTCACGCCCGTCACGTCCATCAAGGTCCGTGTCCAGGGCAACTTGCCCGTGTGGGACGCCGAGCACAAGATGTACATCTCCAACTTTGGCGCGAATTTTGACGAAAAGTACCGCGGCGTGCTAGACACGGTC
>JAADVZ010000631.1:0-18617 GCA_023335925.1 Pythium phragmitis | reverse complement strand
TTGGCTCAGATTGTGGAATGAGAGATGCATGTGGTACAACTTGCGCTGCTGCCGGGATTATCACCGGCGCAAATCAACCATGTGTAAAGTCAACGCACGAGAGCCACCACCGACGCGACGCCTGCCGTTCGCATTAGTTGCTGTAGAGTACTCGTACTTTCTATGTGAACAACGAAAAATGAGTTTACAGTATCACAAGACACTGTACTGTGTCAGGCGCCCAGTCATGCCTCTGTATTTCTTACGGCACCGGACGAGGTGATCTCCGTCCCAACCGAGAGCTCCGGTACGAATGTAGTTAGAGCTCGAGGCAGAGGAAATAGCAGCAATGTGAGAACGCTGTCTTTGGTAGAGGGCAAAGTGCAATTCGGCTTTGTGCGTCAAAGTTTCCACTAGATCACATGAGTTCCCCATCCATCTTGAGTCTGGATGCAATACAGTGTACTCTACTGGGCCAGACGACCAGGAGATTCATCGCACTGGATTCTAGTGCCACTACAGCCAGTGGTGCCAATTGGTGAAGTCCCATCATGGGAAACCTTTGGCACGAATAACCAACCACTTGGCGGAATCCGGAGCCTATCGGCTCGCTGTTGGCTCATCTCTCTGCCCCACAGACCGTGGTGCCACAAAGCTCTGCGCCAAAAATCAACAGTCCCTGCATTTCTGAAGCTGACAAGCTACGAAACTGATACAGTAGTACGTTTTCTTTGGCCCGAGAAAATTGTAAAGATGATCTTGCTTCAACATTGGCGATAGCCCTTGTCAGAAGCTGACGCAAGGGTTCCAACCAGCTCCTCTCGGGAGTATCGATCGGCTGGGTATATTAGTAGTGTTCATCTCGGATAAGCGCTCATTTCTTTTGTTCCTTCCTAACAAACTGGGTGAACCCAAATCGGACGAAGAATCTTCAAAAGCAGTCTTAAGACAACGGAATACTACGTAGTACTACACACAGTCCACATCCTCGACAGGCACGATCGCACGTATCGATCGGCTCACCGCTATGCTTCACTACGGTAGGCAATTGATACGGCCACGAGGCTGTTGAGGATGAATGCATATTTTTAAACTTTCAAACGCGTACAGCAACAGTGAATGCTCGCTTTCGCTGTGGTGGAAGGGAGAGCAAAGGCGCCTACTTGCACTGCTTCCACGTGAGGTAGTAGCGGAAGCCGGCCTGCACCGTCGTGTCCACCGAGTCGATGGCGATCTGCACGTCTTCGCTCGCGCCAAGCGTCGGCTTGGAGGCCGTGATGGCGCTGTTGACGCGGAAGTTGGTCGAGGCGCCGCACGGCGACCAGACGATGGCAGCGACGGGGATCTCGTTGGAGATGAACAAGTCAGTGGCCGTACCAGGGGTGTACTTCTTGGTGACGACGGGCCCACGCTGACCAGAAAAAAAGTACTCGGCGTCAAACTGCGCGAACGTGTCGTTGCGCTTGGGCACAAAGACGTTGCCACGGTAATCGACACGGAAGATGCCGATGGAAACGCCAGACTGGACGTCCACGGGCACAGCAAGGTTGCACGACTTGCGGTCGCGCTGCAGCTCTGCTGTGGTCGCTGCCTGGTACGCCGAGAAGAGCACCGAGACCGACTGGCCGTCACTGGAAGGAATGATGGCGACAGTGTCCTTAGGGCAGCCCGAGCCGAGGAACGTGGGCGTGCCAAGTGTGAAGACGGGCTTGGGCGCGGGCGTGGTGGTCTCTGGGAGCAAAGGGTGGGACGGGATCATGAACTGCGCAGACGCGGGCTGAACAGCCGAAGCGATCGCAACGGCGAAGACGAAGGCGAGCGACTTGAAGATCATGGTTCACTGATTGGGAGGTGAAGAAGTGGTGGCTTGGTGGAGGAGTGGATATTGAGAAGTGAGTGAGACGGTGTCTGTCTGTATCGTGCTGTACTAAGAGGGGGAGCAAGGCTGCAGTGTCCTCGAGAAGACCTGGGAAGGGAAGCAGATCCCTCCGGCGGGCCGACAGGCGGCTGGCGCAACGCACCTAAGTGCGCGGGCATCACTTCGGGTGGCGCCATCAAAGTCTATGAAAGTACCCGTACAGTGTACTAGTACTGGCATGACAACTGTCGCATTCAATCCAGCATTCGGGTTCTGGGCATTCCTAAGTCCGGTGAAAGCCCGTGGATGAGGCAACGCGACTCAGATTGATTGAGCTACCGTCTTCTGCACACTTTGCCACGAAGCCAACGCGAGAGAGCTTCCCAGTGCGCAATCCAATTGGTGCATCCATCAACAACCGAAATGCATGGGCGGCGGTCAGCATGAATCCCCTGTGTGGGTCAATGCAGCCGCCTTCGATTTGTTTCCCGCATGTGACCAGTTGCGAGAGTCTGATCCGTCACTGAGCCCATACTTATCGTCCATCGCTCCGCGACCTCCGCCGAGTAAGACTGCAGTACAGTACTGTAGAAGGAATGAGACCGAGCAGCGGGCGCGAGAGCAGGGGACGTGCAGTACTATATGTATTCAAGTTGGCTTCACGACCAGAATTTTTGAGAGGCTATCCTCCGATACTCTTGAAGAAAGAATGTCGTCGTTGTCGTTGTCGTGGTCGGCGGCATGGTCGCCGTGGTGAGAAACGTGACGATTGATACAACGGCAAAGGAGATGGACACTTGGGTGACAAATACGACCGGCGATGGCCATGATGACCATCATCTCGTCACACGAAAAGATCGCCAACGCGCTGAACAGAATCCGCCTTACAGTACTGGAAGAGACACGCCTGTCAAGTAGGATGGGCTGTGAGAAGATCGGAGGATTCGGACTCTCTGGACACCATCGTGTTGATGCTTGAAGCAAGGGCCTCCCCTCGTGGTGAGCTGCACAGCAGCGCAATAAGCGCTGGACTCAAGAGCCATCGTCGGGCAGCCTGAAATGAATGAAGAACTCTTAGGGTCTCCTCACACTCATGCCAAACTTTGGATTCCGACGAGATCGGTCAACCAGCTGAGGACTCCAACATCGTCTGGCGCCACGCCATGCCGTGACAGTCACGTCGCAGCCGCATTCGTTCTGGAGCAAGGCCAACGCTCTGACCGCACTAGCAGACGATGCGTCTGAGAACGGTGAGGGTACTGTACAGTACGACTCGGTTTCTGCGTTCAGCTGCACCCTACGGGGATGGGAAGCAAATTTGTGTGCTCAAATCTTCAAGACCGCTCCTCCCAGCTTGTTGAGGGATCCAACTCAACGGTTCTATGAACCAGCAAGCGGGTCACCCAATGCACCCATGTACTGTAGTAGCGTCCCTCAGGGTCACTGTGGTTTCGTCTGGCGTTAATCACTCTGCAACTTCCCACGGAACCACCACCTCTACTCCCACTTCCAAGTGTTCTCTCTCCACCATGGTCTACACGACGATGCTTCTCCCGACTCTGCTTGCGGCCATTTGCTCGGTCACTTTGGCCGCCGAGGCCAGCCTGCCCTACTCGCTCGGCAAGCCCACGTTCTTCGGTTCGGGCTGCCCCAAGGACACGGTCGCGGTCGTCTCGTCCACAGACGGCAAGACCATCTCGGTGCTCTTTTCCGAGTTTGCGTCGTCGACCACGTCCTCTCGCTGGCGCCAGTACAAGTCGTGCAGCCTCGCTGTTCCACTCGACATCAAGCCGGTAAGTCGAATACGCTTTGAAATCTGCTTCTCATTTGCTTACGTAATGGCTGACTCATTGACTGACTATAGGGATACACGGTCGCCGTCTCGCAAGTTGACTACCGCGGCAACGTATTTGTGCCCAAAGACGAGGGCTCGCACGCCGACTTCACGGCCGAGTACTTTCTCGCAGCCGATCAAGGGCCACAGTACACGCGGACGTTTGGCCCCGGGTTTGACAGCGACGTGACCCTCTCGGATCCCGTGGCCGTGGTCAAGTGGGCTCCATGCGGCGCGTCGACCATCTTGCGCGTGAACGCCAACGTGATCGCGCAGAAGACGTCGGCCGGCGCTGGCGACGTGCAGATCGCGATCGACTCGTCTGACACCAAGCTCGGCGGATTCCGCTACAAGATCGAGGTTAAGCAGTGCTAAGGGACACAGAGGGCTTTTCGGATGGCTCCTTGCCTTTCGCGTTCGCGCGGCTGCATGTGTGATTTGTTTATGTGGAAGATATACATCTGTCTGCCTTGGCTTTATCATCATGAAACTCTACGTTCAGTTGACTCAGGCGGAGCCGTCGCTTAGCAGCCACAAGTAGTACAACTCGGCGGCTCCTCTGGTCGTACTTTGTTGCGCGGCGCTCCTATTCGAGAAACGTCTTTCTCGAATCCATCGTTCGTGTTATCGGTAACTCCTTCAAGAATGCGCTCGAATCCGAGTCCCCGTCTGGTTGAAGGCGACTGCATGGGATAGACAGTGCATGGACGGGTGTGCGCAGCATCAGGTCGTCGAATGACTTGGAACCACGGTCTTCGTTCGAATACTACGCAGTACTGTATCATCATTGCTGGCCTTACGTTACATGCTGAGTAATCACGGCTAGTCCTGCTCGAAAGTATGAGAGTCTCTTCTGTTCCTTTCCATCAAAGGAGAGAGAGCTTGTACGCATCTCGATGGGTACGGTTCTTACAGTATACCAACAAACTTATATGCAATCTCAGCGCAACGGTACTCCTGCTACGGTGCCCGATATCTTGCCAGCTTGAGTTCTCGTCGCTGCCTTGTCTGTCTCAGCGCGTGAAGTCTTGTCTTTACTTGCACGCCCTCGTCTGGAGGTAGTAGCGGAAGCCGGCCTGCACCGTCGTGTCCACCGAGTCGATCGCGATCTGCACCTCGTCACTCGCACCAAGCGACGGTTTGGAGGCCGTGATGGCGCTGTTGACACGGAAGACGGTCGAGCTTCCGCACGGCGACCACACGATAGCCGAGACCGGGATCTCGTTGGTGATGAACAAGTCAGAGGCCGTACCAGGGGCGTACTTCTGCGCAATCACTGGGCCGCGCTGGCCAGCGAAATAGTACTCAGCATCAAACTGCGCGAACGTGCCGTTGCGTGGGGGCACGTAGACATTGCCTCGGTAGTCGACACGGAAGATGCCGATTGAAACACCCGACTGGACATCCACGGGCACGGCGAGGTTGCACGACTTGCGGTCGCGTTGCACGTCCGCTGTGGTAACCGCGCTGTAGGCAGAGAAGAGCACCGAGACCGACTGACCGTCGCTCGCTGGGATAATGGCGACGGTGTCCTTGGGGCAGCCCGAGCCCAGGAACGTCGGAGTACCGAACGTGAAGACAGGCTTGGGCGGCACAGTGGCCTCTGGGCCCCCGGGGTGGGTGGGGAAAACCAGCGCGGAAGCCGGGCGGGCAGCCGAAGCGATCACAGCGGCGAAGACAAAAGCAAGCGACTTGAAGGCCATGGTTCGTTCGTGATTGTCAAGGATAAGGGTGTGTGGAGGGGAGAAGGTGCTTGAGATGTTTGGCTCCGATCGAGGAATGAGAGAGATGCATGCGGCTGTCCTCGCGCACCTTGCGGTGCTGTCGGGAAGGCTTTGCAAGGCTTCGATGAACCACAGTCAACCCGAGGTGCCACTTTGTGCGATGGGACAAAGCTCTTCACAGAACCCACATGTGCTGCTCCCACTGCACGCTCCTGGTTGTGGTCAGGTTTGTCCAGTGCGACGATCGCCGTTCGATTGGAGCGACAGCCCACAGCACACTCGTTCCCCATGATATCGTCAAGTCACATGGAACGAGAAGTTAGCATTCCTAAACCAAGAGGTACATCAGGATCCGGAACTGTGCAATCAGCTCTGAGGACGTAAACGTTTCCAGCAACTCCACATGAGTTTTCCCATCCATTTCCAGTGTGGTTGCCGGACCAGACTCGCTCAAAAATCAAGGTACTGGACTCCAGTGCCACTGCAGCCAGTTTCCATGAGTCCCATCCACACGAACGGCCATTGCGTGTCCACTGGACACAAAGCGCCGTAACGATTTGTTGTTTGTGGCTGGCTTCTGCATCTGCTCGACAAAAATCGTCGCAATACAGAGTTCTGGTTCAGAACCACTAGGTGGTATGATCAATTTAGCGCACAAAGAGATCCGACTGCCAAGCTTCAAAGATGCCTGTCAGTGCGCTTCGATGGGCTGAATAATTAATTTTCTTCTCGGATTGGCTCCCAATTTTTCTGCTCATGTACCAATTACACTGAGAAATCACATTTACGGAATGATTTCCAGATTCCCAGACTTCAACGTATCGGAGCCGACTCGGTTGAAGTTGGGGGGACACAACATTCGACGGCTCTTGGACACGAGACAGGTCTGCGGGGCACCAAAAGCACTGGAGATGAGCCAAAGAAGTAGGATGGGGGAAAGCTCGGTTCCTTATGACGACTGCTGGACAAAAACCGTGCTGTGTGACAAATGAGTTGCGTTCCGAATCATACGCGTCAGGACTGCCTGAGCCGAAACGATCATGCACGTTGCAATGCTGAGAGGGGGATACAAGTACAGCGTAAGACAGTGGAGGGCAGATCTCTTTCTCTCTCTCTCTCTCTTTCGCTGTGCTGTTCTAGATCTAGTATGGATCACAAGATGTGCTGACTGGACACAAGGGTGGCCACGCATCAACGTTGTCTTCCCGTGTGCGTTTCATTGCTGTGTTGGGAGCGCGATAAGCAAGCAGTTTCACGGACGCCCAACGATTGCCGTGCTGAACCGATACACGCCAGATTCAGTTCAGCTTGTCTCTTCTTGAAGGCAAATCGCTTCCAACGAATCCTTTCCCGCACAAATTTGCTCGTACGATTGGGGCCGACAGCAGGTCAGTTGGATCAGTATCATTCAGTGCAGAACGCAATGAACTGGCGACGATGTCGTCGCTGTCTGAAGTTCTGTGTATGCCCCAGCTGCATCCCCACACTTTGTAGCTTCACGGTCAGCATCCGAGCATGATTGCAATTGCCACAGCTGTTGATGGGATGCGTCACGACGCGACACATGCCACTCGCAGCGGCAGAATCTATTCCGTTAGATACGAAACGAAAGTGTCGCGCAATTTTGGCAGTAGCCGACCAGATAGGTTCAGCTTTGTTGCACATACAGAACTCTTCGCATCCCCTTACAGTGTGACTGGCTTACTGCGCAAGTGAGTGGGAATTGCGGGTCACTGCATCTACGTCCTCAATAGCCTCTCACAGCGAGCTAGCCGACACGCGTAGTAGCCCAACCGGTATAGTGGATTGTTCGCCGAGTACGTTAGCAAACGCTTCTCACGGTGTGGATCGTACCAAATCTCGTTCCTCTACTTGTGGAGTCATTCCTCAAATCACCACCAGGCAAATACACCAGCAACAGCAACACCAACCGCCATGTTCTCCTCGAGTTTCTTTTACTCGGCTCTTCTCGCCACTGCCGCAGCCACTGCCTCCGTGACAACGGCCATCGTCGAACAGACGGAGGCTGGTCTTCCCTACACGCTCGGCAAGCCCACGTTCTTCGGCTCAGGGTGCCCGACCGATACAGTCGCCGTTGTTTCGTCCTCGGACGCAAAGACCATCTCGGTGCTCTTCTCCGACTTTGGATCCAAGACCACGTCGTCGCGCTTGCGCCAGTACAAGGCGTGCAGCCTCGCCGTCCCACTGGACATCAAGCCGGTACGTTGCTAAGCATATACGTTGGTATATGCATACGCTGTGGTTCTGACAATAAACTCGCGTGATCAACTAGGGATACACGGTCGCCATCTCACAAGTAGACTACCGTGGCAACGCGTATGTGCCCAAGGACGCCGGATCCCAGGCCACGTTTACGGCCGAGTACTTCCTCGCCGCGGAACAGGGCCCGCAATACACGCGGTCGTTCACGAGCGGCTTCAACGGAGACATCTTTGTATCGGACCCCGTGGCGGTTGTCAAGTACGCTCCGTGCGGTGCGTCCACAGTCTTCCGCGTGAACGCCAACGTGGTCGCGCAGAAGACGGACGCGGGTGCGGGCGACGTGCAGATTGCCATCGACACAGCGGACGCCAAGCAGGGGGGCTTCCGCTACAAGGTCGAGTACAAGACTTGCTAAGCGGAACTCCTTTAGGTGTGGCTCCCCACCAGTTATCCTTCGCAGTCGTTTGCAGCGAGCCATCATATGATTACGAAAAAAAAAAGTATTGTGACATGTTTTGAGATATGTAGCCATTGGTGCATCATGTCCTCGGGCATGACTCACTCAATTCCAAGTGCTGTAAGATCGCTTCCCTCACCTCGTCATTCCTGGGTGAGATCAGCAGCCACGCGGAATACTTGTATGTACTCGTCTCGAGTCTGTTAATCTGAGATCTTACGCTGGGTAACTCGTACAGCCCCCCATGCACTGTAGTGACTCGTCACTATTTGGTTAGTGACGTGTCACTGGGCTGACCTCCTCAATATATACCGGTTTTCTCTACCGGTTTTCGGACTCGCCAACTGGTGGCGCCTGGCATCTTCGCGTCTGCTTGAAGGCGGTCTCCGCTCGCGTTGCGCAACCTTACGTGCGTCGGCCATGATGGTGAGGCGACGTCGTATAAATTGATTACTTCATGCATAGACTCATGTAGACTGGGATCCTCGTAGAGTCGTTTGCGCATGCTGCGCGGGACAAGCCGTCCCGTGGCGCTGGCCGCCGCGGGTGCAGTCGGCGTGTGGTGCGGCAGCCTTTGGTCGCCGCAGGAGGCGCACGCGGAAGTCGCCAAGGACGAATCTCTGGGCCCGTCGGTCTTGCAGGGCAAGGGTAACACTTGGTATCCGAATACGACGACCAAGCACTGGCATTTCTACAAGGGCAAGATGAACCCGCACTCGGCCAAGTCGCTCAAGCTGTTCAAGTGCGCCGATACGCCGATCGCCGACGAGATCGCCGGGTACCTGGGCGTGAACCTCAACAAGATGGAAGGTAGGAATTGTGTGGGAAGCAGCCGAGCGTATTTGTGGTGCGGCAGTTCTCATTCTCCGGATTTGTGAATGCAACAGTGAAAAACTTTGCGGACGGCGAGACGAGCGTGGTCGTGGACGAAGGCGT
The DNA here is from genome assembly GCA_023335925.1 of Pythium phragmitis. Taxonomy (NCBI): domain Eukaryota; phylum Oomycota; class Peronosporomycetes; order Pythiales; family Pythiaceae; genus Pythium; species Pythium phragmitis. The sequence continues at coordinate 9,606 of JAADVZ010000631.1, read as the reverse complement.
GCGCGGCCACCGCGTGTACATCGTGTGCTCCACGACGACCGTTGACCGGTACGTTCTATCGTGGCCTGTATGTAGAAGTGGTCTCGTACAAGACCTATTGACTGTGTCCATGTCCTGAAGAATCCTGGAGCTGTTGCTGTCGATCTCGGCGATGCGCCGGTCGTCGGCTAAGAGTATCACGGCCGTGATCCCGTTCTACGGGTATGCGCGCCAGGACCGCATGACCAAGGGCCGTGAGCCCATTGCGGCGGCCGACATTGCGCGCATGCTCGAGGTCATGGGCGTGGACCACGTCGTGACTGTGGATCTCCACAGTGCGCAGATTGAGGGCTTTTTCAAGCCCGAAATTCCAGTCGATAACCTGCAGGCGTACCCCGTGGGTGCCGTCTACTTTTCCGAGATGCACCTCGCGAGCCCGCTCGTGATTGCTCCACACTCGGCGGCCGTGAACCGCGCCGTGCAGTTCCGCGACATTCTCTCGCGCACGATCGACGAGTTTGTGCCACTGGCGTTTGTCGTGCGGAAGCACCGTCTCGACGACAAGCTCCCTGGGGAGCTCGTGGGCAATGTCGAGGGCAAGGACTGCATTATTGTCGACAATCTCGTTGACACGGGCTCGACGATCATCAAGACGGCGCAGGTACTCAAGCTCTCTGGTGCTAAGAGCGTCTCGGCTTTTTGTGTGCACGGCCGCTTCTCTGGAGAGGTACGGATTACGTTTAGCTGTACAAAAGAGTGGGTCTTCTCATTTCTTTGTGGTTGGCATTCATAGGCGACGCAGCTGCTGCAGGATTGCGAGGATCTGGATCTGCTCGTGACGACCAACACGATCCCCACGCTCGACTCGCACCAGCGCGACTCGGCGTCCAAGATCGTGACGCTGTCGGTCGCGCCCTTTATCGCCGAGGTCATTTCGTGTATCCACACCAAGGGCTCAATCATCCAAATCTCCAAGACGAAATAAATATACGGCCGTCGCGTGCGTTGATTGGATAATAATCAGTCCTTCTGTAAATATCGATCAATCAGATGTTGACCTCTCGTAGCTCTTGGCATTTGGTGAAACAAGATTGCGAGACAAAGCGACCAGGATGGAGGGCGAGACCAAGGCGAAAGCGACTGCGGAGCTCGAGTTCATCGACGTCGAGGCCGGCGCTGGCGGCGCGATGGGCGGCTCAGTGGCCAGTGGGAGCTCTTCTGTGTCGACCGGCGGTGCGCGCTCGAAGAAGGAGGACGCCGAGGCGCTGTACGTTGACAATCTTAATTCCACGTTTCTATCGATTTCTTCTTTGACGTGGTTGGATCCTCTCTAGCTTGTCGTCGATGCGCAATACCGTGACTAATGCCAAGCACCCTGTGGCGGCGTTTTTCCACGTCCTCTTCAAGGGGCTCGCGCTCTTTGTCTACATGTTTGGCGGCATCCTGTTCGACAGCTACGTGTTCATTTTCGTGCTCTGCATTTTGCTGTTGGCGTTCGACTTTTGGACCGTGAAAAACGTCTCGGGGCGCTTGCTGGTCGGGCTGCGCTGGTGGAACCGTATTAATGAAGACGGCTCAAGCGAGTGGGTCTTCGAGTCCCACGAAGACCTCACGGAAATTGACCCGCTCGACTCGAAGGTCTTTTGGGCGGGACTCTACGTCACGCCGATTGTCTGGGTCTTTTTCCTTATCATCGCCGTACTCAAGTTCAACATCCAGTGGGCCCTCATCGTTGTCATCGCGATCACACTCAGCGGCGCCAACATTATCGGTTACACCAAGTGCAAGAAGGACGCCAAGCAAAAGATGCAGTCGCTCATGTCCCAGGGAGCGCTCGGAGCACTGAGCACGTCCGCTGGCTCGACGATCCTGTCGACCATCAGCGGCTTCGCCATGAGCGCAGCGACCACCACCAAACCCGTAAGCCGGCCAAGCACCTCTGTCACAGTGTGAGTGATTACGGTCGGGGTATGTCGGGGGAACCACAACGTGGGAAGATCGGTAAAGCAGCATTCTCATAATGGGCACGTAATCTCTTTTCATGAAAAAAAGAACATTTGGAGAGATATGAAAGCTAAGGACGGACTGCCTCAAAAGCGGTGAGATGAAGAAGAATCCTCCCTGGATGGATGGCTGCATCGACATCTCCTAGTTGCCAGCGCTCGGCGTCGCAATGAGGTCCTTGAGCTGCTCGTTCAATTGTGTGTAAAACTTGTGGTACTCGAAAATGTCGCCCTTGCCGCGGCGAACTTCGACGAGATGGAGGCTATCGGCGAGCATGTAGATCTGGATCACGACACCGACGGCGCCCTTAGGCGTCTGCAGCACGGCCTTGACCTTGGACGCACTGTCAATACTGATCTCGCAGTTTTGGCTTTCGAGGTACCCAGTCAGGCGCGTCATGATGTTGGCCGCGGGAATCGTCGACGTGAACTGCGTTGACCGCTTGACGCGCTTTTCGTCGTTGCTTTGGAACATGCGGTTGAGCGCCATGCCGCCGCACATGTTGATGAGGTCAAACGCGTTCATGACTTTGAGGCCGGCATCGCTCTTGACTTTCTTGGCCTCGCTATTACTCCGCACTTCGTCTTGGTGTTCCTGAATCGCTGCGTCCAAATCGGCCTGGCTTGGCTTGAGGTTCATCTTGGGCATCGGCGGCACGGCATCGTCAGAGGGGGCAGCCGGACTGCCCATGGCGGCCACGGCAGCGCTCACGACGGCCGAGTCGGAGTTCGTAAGCGGCGTTGACGTGAGCTGCTGTCCTTCTTCATTCGTGAACCACTCTTCCTGCATGATGTTGGCGAGTGTGATGCGCTGCGTCGGATCCGCCACGAGAATCTTGTTGAGCAGCGTCTTGACGCGCGGCGTGAACCAGCTCGGATACGAAAACTCTGCCTTCTGGATCTTGCGAAACAGGGCCGACATGGTCGGCTCGTCAAACGGCAAAAAGCCGGCAAGAAGAACATAGAGAATCACGCCAATCGACCACACGTCGGCAGCGCGGCCGTCATAGCCCTTGTCGGCCAGCACCTCTGGCGCGACATAGTTGGGCGTGCCGCACGTCGTGTGCAACAGTGACGCGCGCGAGTTCTCGCCTTCGCCGCCGTCGTAGAGCGCCGACAGGCCGAAGTCCGAGATCTTGAGGTCTCCGTTTTCGTCGAGCAGCAAGTTCTCGGGCTTGAGATCGCGGTGGCAGACGCCGTTCTGGTGGCAGTAAAAGACGCCGTCGACCAACTGGCGAAAGTAGAACCGCGCCGTGTCTTCGCTAAAGCGGCCTTCGCTCACGATCTTGTCGAAGAGCTCTCCGCCCGTAATGAGCTCGAGCACAATGAAAATCTAGTAGAGTAGAGCGTACCCATTACGAACGTGATTAGTCTTCTGGACAGATCTGGATAGTGAGCGACGTTCCCGGACGGTTCTAATTAGAGCCATCGCTGGACGGCTCTGGATTCAAGTAAAACGAGTTGAACGGACTAACCTTCGTGCGACTCGCGAGCACTTCGCGCAACACGACCACGTGCTTGTGGCGCACCATCTTCATGATGGAGATCTCCTTCTTGATCTGCGCGCCCATGTTCTGCTTCTGGATCTTTTCCTTGTCCAGCACCTTGATGGCCACACGTTCGCCAGTCTCCGTGTTCACGGCATACTTGACCCTATCAATGATGGCACGACGGTTCAGCCCAACGGATCCTGTGTCGGATGCATGGTCATGAAATCGTATACATACTTGCCGAAGGTGCCCTCACCCAGCGTCTTGCCGATCTCGTACTTGCCTAACATGAGCCCAGAAACGCAGCTGTCAGGAAGAGCTCACCACAGAGATTCCGCACCGTTCGCCAGTTAGACGCACCAACTTTCTTGACCATTTTGCCGCTGGTTCTGCGCCGCTTACTGCTTCTGGCGCTACTGTCGGCCGTCGTGTCTTCTTTCGCGTCTCCCCGACTGCTCGCCGTAGTCGTCAAGTGAGCGAGCGCGAAGTGTGCTCGTCGTTTTCCTCCTGTCGTCCTCAGCCTCCGAGCGAACGATCTGTGTTTTTGACTTCCGCCCCAAAACCCAAAAGGGAGATGGAAAAGGGGCTAGTAATGAGAGCGTAAAAAGATCAGCAACGTATACTGACATATAAAACCACTTGAATGACCTTGCAAACCTTATATCAGTAGGTTATATCAACGCGACGCACTGCTGCAACCCCGCCTCAAGCGTCGCGCGTTCGATGTGGAGGCCAATGAACACGACGCGCGATGCAACCCCTCTCTGCTTCTCTTCATCGGTCCACGGCTCTTGTGTTGCGTACACTTCAAAGAGCTCGTGGACAGCCTGTAGCACGTACTTGTTGGGCTCACCAGCGATCGCCAAGACACCCTTGATGCGGAAAAACTTCGTGGGCGTAGCATTCTCCTCCTGGCCCCATAGCAGCTCACCCAGCCATCGCTCCAGCTTCTCCGCGTCCAGCGTAGCACCCGTCACAGTGACCGTCGTGGTTTGCACGCCGCCCGTGTGGACCTCGCCGGGCGCATGGTCGTGAAGATCATTGACCTGCTGCGACAGCAGTTCTTGTTCGACTTGTTGGGCGCGCTGCGTCGTGAACGACTGGATGTTGAGGATCTCGTCCAAGTCCACGTGCGCGCGATGCGTCCACCGCAGACTCGCGACGCCGTTCACCTGACGCACAATCTGTTCAATCGTCTGGCGTTCTTCCTGCCCCTTGAGCTCCTTGGCATCACTGAGGAGATCTTGTTTGTTGAGCAAGATGCGGTCGGCGTACGCGAGTTGTGAGGCCGCCTCGAGCTGGGTGTCGCGATGGCCGAGCAGCGACGCGATCCGCGGTGCGTCCACGAGTGTGACGATGCCGTCCAAGAAGATCCGACCTTCCAGCTCCGCGTCGACCCAAAACATGGAGGCCACTTTACCAGGGTTCGCCATGCCCGTGGTTTCAATCAGGATGTAGTCAAAGCGATCGCGGCGTTCGAGTAGCTGTTCGAGCGTGTTGAGCAGATCATCTCGCACCGAACAACAAATGCACCCATTGCTGAGCTCGTAAAAGTCGTCAAACACTTGGCCGTTCGCGCCGTCCTTTGCAATGAGGTTCTCGACACCAATCTCCTCGCCAAACTCGTTCTCGATCACGGCGATGCGCTTGCCGTGACTCGCCGTGAGGATGTAGTTGAGTAGCGTCGTCTTGCCGGCGCCCAGGAAGCCCGAGATGATCGTCACGGGCACGAGCGGAAGCGCAGGCGCTGTCCCATTTGATGAAGACTCTGCGACGGGCGTGACGAGCGGCGCGTCGGCCTCCAGAAGCAGCGGAATCTCGTCGTCCAAGTCCATGTATGTATGCGGGAGCGAATGTTTGGAGATGGGGAACACAGGAGTTGGAGCACTATCCACCCAATCACCCAAACCACCATTTTGGGGTGGTCAGACAGGTTGTCGAGTATCGTAATTTCGATGTTCAAATGTCCATTATGGGTAAAGACAACAAAAAGTGTGAACTTCAACATGAACATGGCTACATTCGGGTTCAATCGTGGCAAAAGTACGCAACGCAATCCCTTCAACAAGCGAAGGGTTCTTCGCAGTTCGTTGGTCTTTAGCAAGCCTTGTACTGGATCTTGTAGCGGAAGCCGCCCAGCTTGGTGTCTGCCGTGTCGATCGCGATCTGCACGTCGCCGGCGTTCGGGTTCATCTTCTGCGCGACCACGTTGGCGTTCACGCGCAAGACGGTGGACGCGCCGCACGGGGAGTACTTGATGACGGCCACCGGGTCAGAAGCGAAGATGTCGCCACTGATCCCACCTGCGAACGACCGCGTGTAACGCGGACCATCATCTCCGTTGAGAAAGTACTCGGCCGTGAAGTCAGCGTGGGAGCCCTCGTCGTTCGGCACGTACACGTTGCCGCGGTAGTCGACTTGTGAGACGGCCACCGTGTAGCCCTAAATGATTATGCATTTATACACACTCAGGATCAATGCGTAGGGGCGTGACGTTAGGAACGCTCTGGAACGTACCGGCTTGACGTCGAGCGGGACGGCGAGACTGCACGACTTGTACTGACGCATGCGCGACGGCGTGGTCTTGGATCCAAACTCGGAGAACAAGACCGAGATTGTCTTGCCATCCGTAGACGAGACAACACCGACAGTGTTTGCTGGACAGCCCGAGCCGAAGAACGTGGGCTTGCCGAGAGTGTAGGGAAGACCAGCTTCCGTCTGGTTGGAAATTGCCGCGGAGGCAGTAGCAGTGGCAGTGGCAAGAAGGGCCGTGAACAGCGAAGTCGTCCAGACCATGGTGGGTAGTGATGGTGTGGCTGGTGTGCTCGCTTGGTGGCGCTTTGAGGAGTGACTCAAGTCCTGAAGGCCAAAACAAGCAAGTGTGCAGCGAAGTGACTGGGAGGACGACGACAGAGGTGGATTTGGTGGCGACCAGAATCACCGCGGAAATTCCCGCTTCACGAATCCTCCGCAACCTCGCAGCGAGAGGGGTACCTCAGATGTGCGTGCAACGGAACAATCTTACAGTGATGTGTTGATACAACTACAAAGAGCAGTACTTGTAAACGTAAGCGAGACTCGCTACGGCACGTTTACTACATAGGTAATTTCCAATGTGGCCAGCAGATGATGCTGTCGCAGGATTTGAATATGTCGCGTCGCCACGCATTCCTGCGAGTCGCAAGAGGAGTGCAGTTGCCGTACAGTACAGTCCCGTGCAATCAAGCTCCTCTTGGTCTCTTGGGATCACACCAGTAAGCATCATTCCCATCGTGTGAGCAAATTTGTGCGGGAAAGAATTCATCGAAAGCGATTTGTCTTGAAGCAGAACCGAGCTGAACCTCATTGTGCGAGCTCACAACTCTATGATCCTTGCACTGCAGCACGTAGGACTGCTCTCTCGCGTGCTCTCTATACCTCACAGTCTTCAGTAGTTCGGAGGAGAATGAAGATGCGTCACGCACAGCGGAGAGAGAGAAATGGTCTCGGGAACAGCCACCTTGTGAGTGACAATGCCAAGTCAGGTGTGTACACTGGTAATCGTCAGCGTGAGTCCAGTCGAGTGATCCGTGGATGGGTGAAATTTTTGGACACACTGCCGTGCTGTTTCAGAGTTGCGAGTGTGTACCTTCTTTGTTTTGTGGTCGCTTCCGAAATGTGATGTACCATCCGCGCTGAGCGATCACAGATATCTGCCCCTTGTACACTGAGTTCTGAAGTGTTCAGTGTGAACTGAAAACCGCACTGTCCTCCAATCTTTTCTCTGCACATCATGATCGACTACTTTTGGTGTCCCACCGTCCTGTCTGTGCAGATCCCTTAGTACTGTACAGAACGTACCAAGCAACTTCAACGTAGGTAAAAGCCCATTCCTCCCCTGAGATCTGCCACGACGTTGAAGTAGAGCGGACGGGACATCGTTCACAGCGAATCTGTTTCTCTGCAGCAAGCAAAATTCACGGGCCAATCCGAACTGGGAAGTTGCAGAAGCCACTGATTCGGACACTGTAGTGTGAACAACGATAGGGTGCATGGCTACTGAGTGTGGTTACTTGGTGTCTGGTCGGCAGGTGGTCACGCTTCTGCCGAAGGGTTATCGGGTTCTAAGTAACTAATACACCACACACACACTACTTGGTGTCTGGTGAATGCGACTCCTGACAAACCAAATGCACTCCGGTCACTCGAGCGAGTGCTCGCGGCTGAATGGCCCTTTTAGCACTTCTTGATCTCGACCTTGTAGCGGAAACCGCCGAGCGCGGAGTCAGCCGTGTCGATTGCGATCTGCACGTCGCCGTTCTTGGCCGCCGTCTTCTGCGCAACGACGTTGGCGTTCACGCGGAAGATCGTGGACGCACCGCACGGAGCGTACTTGACTACAGCCACCGGGTCCGACGCAAAGATATCACCACTGAAGCCGCCAGTGTACGTCCGCGTGAACTTGGGGCCTTGGTCGCCAACCAAAAAGTACTCGGCCGAGAAGACTGCACGGGAACCGGCGTCGTTGGGCACGTACACATTCCCACGGTAGTCCACTTGTGAGACGGCCACGGAGTAACCCTTGGTGTATAGAAAGTGTCGGATTAGTGCATGAAAAGCCTTGGGAGATAAACGTCCATATAAGTACCGGCTTGAGCGTGAGTGGCACGGCGAGGTTGCACGACTTGTACTGGCGCAGCAACGTCGACGACGTTTTGGACGCAAACTCGGAGAAGAGCACCGAGATCGTTTTGCCATCCGCGGATGCGACGACCGCGACTGTGTTCTTGGGGCAGCCCGATCCCAAGAATGTGGGACTGCCCAGCGTGTAGGGAAGACTTTGCGATTGTTGAGGCACTGCGGCGGCGAGCCCGGCCGCAGCGGCGGCAACGACGAGACGTAGCATAGCAAAAACCATCGGAAGAGTAGAGTAAGGGGAAAACGAAAGTGAGGAATCCGATCGAAGTGGACAAGCAAAGAATGGCGACCCAATCCCTTCGGAGTTCGCATGCAACATGATAACGAAGTCCTGTTGGACGTGGGAATTCCTCAACCGACTGGAGAAGGAGACATCGAGGATTCGCCTGCGAGCCCACGGAAATCCGTGTGGATTGGAGAAGGGTTGCGAGCGTCAAAGACGAGGGCACCCACATAAGCTGCAGATAGTTGATGTGGGAACTCTTTGCCAGCTCTCCTCTGAACTGGAGTCCAGTGGATCGAGATGCGACAGCGATGGGGGCGTCCTGCCAGTGTCAAGAGTTTTTGGAGGAGCTTAAGGGATCACGGTGGGACTTGAAGTGGCGTATAAAAAATCTGCGTTCAACCTCACACTTTTGTTGCAGAGCCACTTCGATGAGGGCCTTGCACAACCAAATGCCAGTAGCGATAAGGCCAGTGCGTTGACTCTCCAATTCTGAACAGTGGCAGTACGGTAGTGACCGTTTCCTTCCCACGGAACGGATGCCAGGTGCGATGGGAGCCCTATCATCGTTTTTTTTTTTTTATTACAGAGAGCTAGACGAGGCCCATTCATCGTGATTGGGTTGTGATGGCAGATTTTGAGCTGCACGGAATTTCTACGTGAGCTGGACACTGTCCATCTTTGTTCGCTCCCCACCCAACACCTCGTTTTGGTGAACAAATGGCTCCATGCAGAAGTACAACAAAGTGGAAGGGAGCGTTACAGAATGCGAGCGGAGACCTTGGCATGTGCAAGAGGCGGGCAACATGCAGTTGTGCACCTGCACCGCACGGGCGACAGTGAAGCGCCTGTAAATTGTTTTGCCGCAAGCGGTTTGCTCCTAAAGACACAGTCGCCATCATACCATCCACGGACGGCGAGTCGGTCTCCGTGCTCTTCTCGACGTACAGCTTTATGACCTCTGTGCCGGTTTCAGCCATCGTCTGGTCGCCGTGCGGTGCCTCCACCAACTTCCGTATTAGCGACTGTGAGCCATGGGCGGAGAGACTTCTCCTTTCGCCCCGAAGTCCCGACAGGGCGGCAATACTGGAAGCTTGATCTTCCTGGCGTCAGCCTGGTCAGCTATGCACATGCACATGTGGTAGTCTAGGCAATGTATAGTTTGTATGTCTTCCCGGCAGGTGGTCACGCTTCTGCCGAAGGGTTATCGGGTTCTAAGTAACTAATACACCAC